>VMDO01034648.1:0-16781 GCA_007922755.1 Pedetes capensis
AAGCCCAGTGCCAGAGTGACCTGGCGGGCCATGCAGGACCAGTTGTGTGGCTTGCCAATGAAAAGCATGGATGAGAGCAGCGTGATGGTCAGAGACACCTGGATGAGAAAGCTCAGCTCCCTGTCATTGGCAATGACCAGGGGAGTGTGCCTGTAGACCCCATAGATGACTGTGACTGCCAGGGCCACAAGTGCCCCCAGGATGGAGAGAATGACAAGGGTGAACCCCAGGGCCTCCTCATATGCCAGGAATTCCACTTCTTTCAGCACACACTTGCTCTTCTGCACATTGGACCAGTAGTCTTCACCACATTTGACACACTCCCTTTGACCTGTTGAACAGAGAACAGAGAACTGACTGCAAGGAAACTTGCCTTTCCCTTTAACTGTGAACAGCCCACAGTAGTCAAAGGCCTGGAGTAAGCACTCATTGAAAATAACATATATAAACAATATACACAAAAGTAGTAGTGATAAAAGGCTGCTGAAGTGTGTCAATAATATTACAGGTTGCCAATTACTTTCAATTTTAGAAATTTAGTCTTTTCAACATACGTCTTTCTGCATTGGACACTTGCATTCTCATGTTTCTTTGTTTCCCTCCAACAATCTCTCCAGAAATCTGTTATGTATTATTCTAACCCCTAGATTAATCTATGAATAAGAAAATTGAAGCCACTTGTTGAAACAAAAGGATCTCTAAGTCTGCTTAAAATGAGAGTGCTTTCAATGTTCTATTTTACATGGCCCCAGAAGAGAGGGCTGGGATTTAGCTCAGTTGGTAGAGTGCTGTGCTGAAGTCTCTGAGGCCCCAAGTTCAATTCCCAGCACCACAAAAATGGGAGAAGGGCCTGGCAATCCACTCCCAAGGCAATCCCGAAACAGTTAGCCATTGAAAACCCTTTGAGGGTCACTATGAGTCAGATACCGACTTGACGGCACCTAACAACAACAACAAAACCAGGAGGAGAACTTTGTCTTCAGCCATTCAGCTTTTCCCCTCCTCAGCCTCCAGATGCAGCTTTGCGGAATGGACAGAGAAATACTGAGGATAAGAAGAGAAAGAAAACAATAACCATGTTCCTGGAGGCTGGGAAATGTTTAGGGCATTTATCTGGATGGAGGCTCTAAGGGTAAACATTGGTATACAGAAAAAGCTATTTGAGTTGAATTGATGGTATATTATGAAGTAAATCTATTTAACACTCTTTGAAAGATTTCAGATTGGAATTCCCTTTCAATCACTTCCACTTGGTGGACTCTATGTCTGTGGATGTTATTTCTGTACAGAAACTTGGCCACATGAGGTCCAGATAACTGTTCTGGTTACCTTGTGGTTGTTTTTGATTTGGGGACAATTTTACATGTTGTTAAAATTCTCCTTTCTAAGAATAGCTCTTCAGACCATTTGACAAAAGACAAGCACAACCATTTTATCTGTAGCAGAAGGTAGAAATTAAAATGAACCTGTACCAACATGTTTTACAAGATGGAGCACAATAGGTATAACTATATTGCTGCTCAAAAAGGGCAGCAGTTTACCAGGGTGTAGTGAAAAATCCATATGGTATGGTTATAGGATTCATCCATGTTAGAAACTTAGAAGATATGACCTTAGCAAGTATCCTTAAGATTGGAATTCTAGATAAGGATTCCAAATTAGAGATAAATTACCTAGCACAGACAATTATAAGACATCTTTTTCCCAATTATCAACATAACTAATGTTTAATTTATTTCAGAAATAATTTAAAATTGTTTTTATGAATTCAATTGTTCATATTTTAAATTTCATATATTTTATTTTGTGTTTCCCTATTAACTGCATGATTGTTGGTATATTTCCATCTGTAGCAACTTTACAACTGAATCCCAATATTCTGTGTTTTTCATTCTGAAGAGAGTACCCAAATATTTGATAGATTTTAATGATTTTTGTTATAAGGTGTTCACACAGTTTCAAAAAGAGGGATACCAATGACTTCTTAGACAACACATATCTGCTCTAATTTCAACATCAGTGAGAAAATGACCATGTCTACCTGGTTTCTCTGACACATATCCGTCAGCACATGGGATGCAATCAAAGCAGCATATCGGTTCTCCCTGGCGAGTCCTCCACCGGGTCCCTGGAGGACACACATCCGTACACACTGAATGAGGAGGCTAGGAAAGATAAACACAATGGAGGTGAGAAAGCCTTAATTCCTATGCCTGGTGAGGTTCAGAAAGTTCCCATTTGGATTTCCATGGAAGCTTTGCGATAGCCTGGAAAACCCAGGAAACCTGGGTGAGCATAATAGACAAAGATGATCTAACAAGGGGAGCCAGCCGACCACTTAAGCAAAGGACAGTCTTGTGCTTGCCTCCAGAACTGCAAAACTCATTCCAAAGCTAGTTCATTCCAAGCTCGGGGATCAGGATCAGGCTTCATGACATGGGTCTCTGCACAAGGGAAAATTTAACAAGTCTATTTATGTTTTGGAGCCTGCAGTTGTAGCCCTGTGGCATCTGATCCCATCAAATCTCAGAAGCTAAGCAGGGTTGGGCCTAGTTAGTACTTGGATGGGAGACCTCCTAGGAACACCACATGCTGTAGGCTTAGGAGAAGGACCCAGCAACCCACTCCCAAAAATCAACATGCCAATGAAAACCTTATGAACAGCAGAGAAGCACTGACAATTGTGTTTCATCTGTTGTACCTAGTGTCGCTATGACTTGGATACCTACTCCACAGGCACCTAACAACAACAACATCCCTGTTTGAGGGGATCTGTGACCCTAACAATCATTTTGAGTACCTGGGAAATATTTCTGCTCAGTAAAGACATCCCAACTTAGTCTTAGAGTCAAAGATGTGTCACAAATGGTCAGTAGAAAACAAAAAAAGCCAAGTAAAAAACAAAAAAAAAAAAACTTTTTATTGGAACACCTGGGGAAGCAAAATGAAAAAGACAAAGCATAGTGCTAGAATATTTTCTTGCCAAATGAGTTAATAAATTTCAGTAGTAAACACAGGTCTCACTTTATATGCTATGTGGATGTGCTCTCTCAAATCCAGAATACATACTGTTAGTACATCAGTTTATACCTTAATCTATTTGGGAAGTTTCCTGTTTAAAAAAGCAATAAAATATATTTTATATTACGTGAGGATTCATTTTGAAGTGAATAACCAGATTTATGCTTATTCTGGAAATCTGAATTGTCATATTTTAATTGAGTTTTCAGAGGAAATCAGAAAATACTAGAAAACTCTGATCTAGGTTTATAGTATGTAATATGACAAAATATATATGCACAACAGATAGATTCTAATAAATTGTGATAGATGATAAATGGTACATAGACAAAAAAGTATGTAGATAGATAGATACACAGATTGATTTAAAATTGTATTTTCAAAAGTGCTTTGAGGAGCAGCTTTTATAGGAAGGAACGATAGCAGGTATTCTCAAATTCTTAAGAGTGCACAACAATATTCCCCCAGAAGAAATGGATTTCTTCTGTCTTGGTCCAGTCTTCTGAAAAGAGCTTTCTACACACCATTCTTTAAAATTCATCATGAACTAGGAAATGATGAACTTGGGTTCCATTTCTCAGTATCCCATCCATTCTCAATCTCTATAATCTAGCTTCAAACCCAGGTACCTCACAGAATCTCTTCCTGCCCTGTCTAATGGCCTTTTCTCTAGACATGTTCTCCCGCGTGTCTCTTCAACATTTAACACCCCTGATCAACCACTCTTTGAAATGCAAGCTCCCTCTCTTCCACTGTCTAATTTTCTTTATTTTGTTAGTTCTGCTTCTTCCATCATCCTCATAAAGGTGCACATTTTCTTGGGTATTGTGCTTCATGCTATTACCCCTTAATGGGATGTAAGCTATTCATGCTCTTGTATTCAAAAGCATCTCTGGAAGAATTCGAAAATTTTGATTTCTAACTGTTCTCATCTGTTCTCTAATCCACATTATAAACTTCCAACATGTCCTCACATTCTACCATCATCTCTCCACAAACATGTCTGAAACCACCGTGAACCCCATTCCTTCCTCCAGATTCCACATTTCTCTCTACAACACCACTATTCACGTTCACCACCTCCAACCTTACATTCCATTCCTTGCTTCTACACACCCTCTCCTCAGTCAGGGCTGTCTTCTTGTCAGTCACTGCACTTGGTTTACCATTTTGACATAAGTCTATTGTATCCTCCCTTCAAATTGCTTGTTGGGGGACATGTCTAGGTCTCACCTGTCAGCAAATCTAGTGTCTCCTACATACAAGATATTCAGAATCTGACTATTTTGTCACCTCCACAAAATCTACTCAGGTCCAAGCCACCTTCATTCTTGTGTTTTATGATTTTATGAATTTCTAATGCTTTCCCTGTGTCTACTCTTTACCCCCACCTCCCAGTTCTTCAGTGGTTGAAACAGGCAGACAGAATGACCCGTCAAACCCCTCAGTCAGATCATGGCTGTCCTGTCAAGATTCTGCCATGGCTGCCCTCAGCACACAGTGTAAAAGCCAGGGTCCTTCCATACCCAACAAGGGGCCACCTGACCTGACCTTCTCTCACTTCTAGTTTCTCCTCTTCTACTCTCTGTCTTGTTTACTCTTTCCAGGTACTTTCATCTCTTTACTGTTCCTCACAGTTGTCAAGCACTGTTTGACTCAACACTTGTAGGTTGTTGTTTCCTCTACTTGGAATATTTATCCCATTCATAATGCAGGGATTCCCTTCCCTTTGAACTTGGGCTCAAATGTCATACCATGAGACCTTCCCTGACCACACTCGATGACATTACAATAAACACTCCTCAGCACTCCCCATCTCATTCCTTATTTTTTCCCTTTCTAACATCATCACCATTTAATGTGTTGTGTAACCCCTGCATTTAATTTGTTTGTTGCTGCCTAATTCCTCCTACTGAAATAATGACAGCAGTAGGCAGAAATTTGGTCTATTTTCTACACTGAAATCCCCTGTGCACATATACTTTTGTGTACAATAAATATTTGTTCTGAGAATCAATTCATCAGATTGTAAGCTCTTTGAGGGGAGTAATTCCTTATACTGTTATTGGTAAATGCTTATTAAATTGGTATTCAGTTATATTTGAAATAATTTCACTATACAAATATAATCCAAAATTTCATATAGAAGATAGGAAAAATGAAAAATACAATACTTAACTGAAACATTGTTAAAATAGAAACCTACTAAAAATTCTACTAGCTCTCTATCAGTTTTTAGGAAAATGAGCATTCTGCAAACCTTGCGTATGCAAACAATAATATTTTCCTTTTATCCACGTAAAGCAGTATATTGAACATCTACTATAACCTAGCACAAGGAATACAAATGTAAAGGCTCACGATCCAACTGTTAATCACTTCACCATGCAGGGAGACAGCTCTGGGCAGCAGATTATAGTTTATATTTCATACTCAGGGCAACTGTCTCCTTTCTGCTATGATAGAAATCTGTGTGGTCCTGCAGCATTATTCTCCACAGCCGAGACAGAAACAATCTAAGTGTCCACCAACAGATGAATATATAAAGAAAGCATGGAACATATACCCACAGGAATACTATTCAGTCAAAATATGAAATCTTCTCATTTACAACACAAATGGAATTGGATGGCATTATGTTAAGTGAAACAATCCAGGCACTGAAACACAAGTATTACATGATCTCATGTCTTTGTTGTTAGGTGCCATCAAGTCAGTGTCCAAATCATAGTGACCCTACATATAACAGGCAAAACACTATCATCAGTGCTTCTCTGCTATTCATAGGGCTTTTAATGGCTGATTGTTTTTTGGGAGTGGGTTACTAGGTCCTTCTCCCAAGCATACAGCACCTGGTGTTCCCAGGCCGTCTTCCATTCAAGTACTAACCAGGTCCGACCCTGCTTAGCATCTGAGATCTGACAGATCGGATACCGCAGTGGGTACCTTCCATTAGTGCCTTCCAAAATAAAGAAATTCACCTCTCCTCTCTCTCCCTCTCTCTCTCTCTCCACCTGTCTCTTTCTCTCTCCCCCATACCCCCTACCTTCTATAAATATATAAAACTATGTATATGTTTGCATGTATACATACATAAACACACACTTATAAAAAATAAAATGTCAGACAAACTAACCATTGATGTTGCAGTGTTCCAAAATATTGTCAGATTCTTTTCAAAAATAAGTTGAAACGTAGAGGCTGTGAATGTGTATATTCCAACCCTCACAAGGGCAACTTCTCCATTATCATCTAATTGCCAGTTTAGAATATCATAGTATCCATGTGTCACTTCTCCTTTGGAACCCACTTGCCTTTTGTCTCCACCATAGTTTGTAAACATAACACTCGACACGTAGTCCCACAACTAGAAGCAAGAGGGGGGAAAAGCAATTTGCAAAAACTCAATTGCCTAGAAAATACTTTTTGGTAAGAACATAATTTCAAACTTATATCTAATTGATGGAATTGTATTTTTTCCACATCCTCTATATCTTTGTTGTCTAATATAACAACATCCAGCCCCATGTGGCTCTTCAAATTGGAAAGGTTGTTGGCCAAATTGAGATGTGCTGCGAATGTAAAATGTACACTAGATAAAATTAGTTTAAAAAAAAAGAATGTAAACTATATCATTAATAATTTAATATCATTTTATATTGTACTTATCATAACATGGTAAAATATTATTTTAGATATATTGGGTGAAATAATTCTTAAACTGAATTTTACCTGTGTGATATAATAAAATTGTATATTTTTACTGGTATACCCCTGGTGTAGTCTAAAGCATAGTCATGCTAAAAATTCCCTGAACATCCATATTAAAGGAAGGGAGTATATTTTGAGTTCCCTCCTAGATTTTTTCCTTTATAGGTAGCAGCACAATCCACCACACCACCATCACTTTTGCTTTCTTGGCGTACCAGATGTTAGAAATACAAAGGTCAAAAAGATCTATTTCCAGCCTTTGGATAGTTTCCAGCCTAGCAGATAGGCAAGACAAAAAAAAAAAACCCCACTAATTACTAACAGTAAAATTCAATAGAGAGTGTGTTGCTATTATAGGAAGAATGGCTTAAGAAAATTGGAAAGTCATCATTTATCAGGAAGTGGCTACCTGAGCTGGGTTTTTAGAAGATCAGTAGGAATTTGCCCAACGAATACTTGGGACAAGGATATTCTAAGCCAATGAAATAACACGTGTCTCTGCACCCTAAAGTTCTATAGTGCTTCAGGGGCAAGAATATTCAGAAGAGGCCATTGCTGAGGGTACAACAGTGGTTTCTGTGCATTCTGCACCTACAAAATGATTTACAGACATCAGTGGGAAGCCTCTGAGAGAGTAATACTTCTCTAACTCTTGCCTCACCCAGTCAAGCTTAGCTACAGTCGGAGCATGTTTTCTTTAGGCTAAATTTATCCCATCTGCACAGGGATATATCCTTGATTTCAGACAGCACCACATGCTGGGCTAATATTTCCCAACCATGGACCTAAATCAGTCACCAACCCTCCACAAACCACCAAGGCCACATAAATTGGTGGAAAGAGCCAGAATTCAGGAGTCTAATGATCTGAAGTCCTTAAAGCTCTGCTAATGGGCAATGTACATATTAAATATTATTTTCCAGGTGTGCAAAAATAGGACAAGTGTTCCCCCACACCTTTTTTATAGGGATTAAGATAATATACTTGAAAATCTTCAATTAGAGAATATGCCAAGTAGGTATTGCAGTCACCATCTACCCCTAGGACTACTCCAGGTTGTGTGCCCTTTTATTTCTCCTTCTCCCTCTTCCATTGTTTTCTCTTCTCAATCCAAATAAAATCTACACCAGAGGTCACAACAGAGTGGTGTTTACTGCCACGTGTTTTGTTGTTGTTGGTGGTGGTGGTGGGTTTTTGTTTTGCTTTGTTTTGTTCTTTTTTCTTTATGTTGTCATCAGAATAATCAAGGATTCTACTCACTGACCATTACCAAGCATAACTTTCCTATTATTCTATGTGCTCATCATCATGAGACGGTAGGACACAGTTCCCTAACCCCAGAAATAGCAAAGGAATTTAGAACACTCAACAGCATGGAGGCGCCTGCTTCTAACCCCAGCACTCCAGAGGTTGACCCAGGAGGACCACAAGTGTGAGGCAAACTCACTGAGGGGTTCCTCAGTGAGAAATTGTCTCAAAATAAACAAAAATGATAACACAACTAAAAAGGAAGAAGAAATCTGAAATGTCCATGTAAATCATAAGGTTAAAAGAATTCTCCAAATATATATTTTCTGACCAGGTTTACTAATGGTACTAATGGTTTAAGCTCAGAGCAATGAGTAGAGTGTGCATACCTATTTTGGTTTTAGGTAAATAAAAACTCTTAGCTTGAATGGTTTATGAAATTTTCATTGTCTTTCTTAGCACTCTATACTGTGAGGTCTCGATTTTATGGTTTTAACTTGTTGAGATGTAGGGAGTGTGTCAAGAAGAATGAATCCCGTTACAAACTAACCCACCAGTGGTCCCCTTGACACCATGTGGTCCCGGAACCACAAAATCTCTGTCCCCTACACTGCTAACACGTAATTGTTGGTCTTTGAGCAAATTACCCTTTAATAGGACAATGTTCCTATCACAAGGGAATGAGTGGTCATTCACCACACCAAAGAATCCTCTTTATTATTAGGAAAAAGTACTCAAAGGACTTGTTTCAAATGAAGAGATTCTTCCTTGGCATTTAAAATATAATTTAATTTCTCATTTTGTATTTATCACAACTTTCTTAGCATCATGAATAAACTGAGGACAGAGATCTTGTTTGGTATAGAAATTCCATTCTTTTAAACTGGAAACAGGACTCTCTGAAAAAATAGCTGTCTAAAGAACTGGACCAGAGAAAGTACAAGAGAAGTTTGGGATGTCTTGGGTTCCCGAAAGGAAGGAAGTGCTCAGAAGTTATAGGAGTGTGTCAAAAAGAGAACAAATGCCAACTCAAAGTTCCTTCTAATAATCAAGTGTAGGAAATTATGAACAAAATAAATGAAGATAATTATGGATTACTAATCATGGAATAGGGAAAGGACCTGGCAACCTACTCCTCAAGCAATTAATCATCAAAATCCATATGAACACCAGACAAGCACTGACATATTTTCAGTTATGGCACAGTGTCAGGAAGTGTTTCATTCTGTTGTACATAAGGTCTCTATAAGTCTGACCCAACTTGATAGCACCTAACAACAACTCACAGAATAGAAAAAAAATCCCTGAGTCCATATGGATATAACTCAGTCAGTGGAGAAAGAGTAGAATTCCAGCTAATAAATGCAAAAAGAATGAGGGAAAAAGAAAATCATCATTTTTCAAACAGGACACTAATAGGTGTTTAAGACTAGAATAATCCTTAAAATGCTAAAGTTGGTGAGCAATCCAGGCATGGTGGCACACACCAGTAGTCCCTGCAACTGCAGAGGCGAAAGCAGGAGAAGAATGAGTTCAAGTCCTTGAGATAGCTTCCACAATTTAGACCGCCCAGACTCAAAATAAAAAAATAAAAATAAAATATGGATTGATGTGCAGCCCATTGGTAGAGCAATTGTGATGTATGTGTGAGGCCAAACAAATACCCAAAAATGAAACAAAATAAAATAAAAATAAAATTGGAGGACAAAGGCATGGTGTAAAGCAGGATATTTTCAAAGCCTCAACATACTGCCAAACAAGATGACTTTCATTTCTGCAGGGAAACACAAAAACATTGCAGTGAAAAAAATGGTGACATCTCTGTAATTAAGTGACTAAAGGTAATACCACCAATAATGAGAAATGATCACATCATATACCTTCTGATACAGGTATTAAAAAGGAAACAATACACTTTATGCTATTCTTGCCCAAAATGAATAAACTCAACCTCATGATGAGAAAAAAATGAGAGGAACACCAACTGAAAAAATTCTTAAAATATGTAACCAGTAATTATCAAAAGTATCCAGGTTATGAAAAACAAGTAAGAGAAGAACTGTCACAGACTGGGGGAGATGAAGACAGAAAACTAAATGGGATGGGCCATCAATTTGAAAATAAAAGAAACAGTGAAGATGCAACATGTCCAGCCATTGAACACTACTGGCAGGACAAACAGTTCTGAGTGGCAGGTGAGCAAGGTGGTGAGGGTCAGACAACAGGAGAGAGGCTGACAGCAACTACATCATAGAGGACTGAAGGGACCAGACCTGGGCTGCTCCTGCTTTATCTTGTAGAGATAAGAGGGGACCAAAGGAAATGAGAGGGAAGCATTCCTGTTAGGTGTGCATCCTGGAGAGACCACTGTGTCCCAACATGAGGGGTTCAACATCAGAGTAGGGATGGGAGATGGGGACACCATCAGTCTCCTAGACAGCCTCCCACAACCTTTACCTGATGCCATTCAAGCCCTTGTGGGGCCCCAAAAATGCTGCATAGACACTACATCTTCCCACTTCCTTGGAAGCCACATACAACCATATGAATACAGTCCAGCTAATGGGATATAAAAATGGGCTATAATAATAATGGCTATAATAAGCGCTGTAGCCGTGTGGCATCCGATCCCATCAGATCTCGGAAGCTAAGCAGGGTTGGGCCTGGTGTACCTGGATGGGAGACCGCCTGGGAACACCAGAAGCTGTAGGCTTGGGAGAAGGACGTGGCAACCCCCTCCCAAAAATCAATCTGTCATTGAAAACCCTATGAACAGCAGAGAAGCACTGACAATAGTGTTTCCCCTGTTGTACAGAGGGTCGCTATGAGTCAGATACTGACTTGACAGCACCTAACAACAACAATAACAATGGGCTATAAGGAGAATTGTGTGTAGTTTCCAGGAATGATCCACAAATGGAGGGACATGCATGTTTTTGCCCTTCTTCCTTTCTGTTGGTAAAAAAGTGGAAATCTTAGATCTTAGATCTTAGATTCAGAGGTGAAACCCCATCTTGTCAATGATGAACCAATAGGAACAAAAAATGTGGGACCATAAGGCACTCCCCCAGGCCTACAATGCTCAACATAAAGTTCACTTATGACACATGGAAGGTGGAGGCAGAGTATTTTGAGTTCAAGATAGCCTAGGATACATAATGAGTTTGAGGCCAGCCTGCACTACATAGACTCTGTCTCAAAAAAGGAAAAAAAAATCATTCGTGTGAAGGGGGAAAAAGCAATCTTCTGTAAGATACTCCTTTTAGGGGATGGGTCTATAATCCACAACAAATCTAAAACCAATTCTGTAAACAAACTGCATACTAAAGTGTATGTTTAAAGCTTAGAGGGTTTGTACCAAGCTATAATCTGGGCACTCGGGAGGCCAAAGCAGGAATATTGCAAGTCTGACATCAGCCTGGGTTTCATACGGAGATCCTGTTTTTGAAAAATAAGATTAAAAATTTAAAAATTAAGAAACTCACATTTAGGCCATACAAGAACACCAATATTTTACTCAGTTGTGCAAGAAAATCATTTCTATTAAGCCTAAGGGAAATCAATAGTTTTAATAGCAGACATTATTCTAATTATCAAGCTATATCAAGCAAAACAGGAACTTACATGCAAGATTTCAAAAACAAGTGCACAAGATTTTTCTGGAGAATATGGCCCATTTTCTTCTTCACATCTGGTTACTTTTTCTAGCGCGTAAGCAAAAACATACACAGCTTGTCTGACATTGTTTGTAATTCTTAATTGAGACACATCCAGATAGGTGTTGTTAAGATCTTCCAACTTCTCCTCTCCAGTGCAGAGTTGATCAGACATCGCATACAATCTGTCTTCTTTGCCAGTCATATTCATTCTGTGGTCAACATTGTACGGAACGCTGCTATTGGGCCAAGTACAGTTGAAAGCTGTTTGCCAGAATTCAATGGTCAGGACATCACTTGGATCCTTGCTTGGATGGACATCATAAAGAAATTCCTTTAATCCTGGTATTTCAGCTCTTGGTACTGCAAATCCAATGCTTCCACCAAAATATGGGAAATATTCAGGCTTAGCAATGAGGGCCGAGGTAACCCATGCCTCGCTCGCTATCCATGTTCTACCAGTTATGTTATGGTGAACAATTTCTAGCACAAAAGGACTGAGGTCAAGATCAGATGCATAAAGCACAATGACTCTGGCAGTGGAGCTCTTTATAGCATTAACAACTTTTTGCATTTTCTCATTTGAATAGACTTTGGGAAGGACTTCAGAGAATGCAATACAGAGGCTGACACTCTCCATTTTTTCCTTAAAAAGTTTCACTCCATATTTTCCATAATCATCATCACCTGCAACTGTGCCTACCCAGACCCAGCCAAAGTGCTGAATAAGTTTTACCATGGCATTGGATTGGTGCCTATCACTGGGTATTGTGCGAAAATAAGATGGAAACTGGAAAAAGTCGTCAAGAACTGAGCAGGAAGAAGTGTAGCCCACCTACAATTGAAAATATTCATGCAGGTATTAGAAAAAAACTAGCCAAATCCTAAAGGATACAATTTCAGAAAATATTTATTGAGAGGGAGAGTATTCGGTAGTTCTTCTCCTTCTAGTCTCACAGCCCTCCACAGACAAAAGGACTTTCCACTCCTCTTTCTTAGTGAGAGGGGACTGTTTGAGGGAACACGTTGGTCCTCCCTAATCTACTTCCTTCACCACTAAAGAGAGTTAGGAGAACCAATCCTCAAGATGATGCTATGCAACTCAATACTTTCACAGGTAGGATCATAGCACTGACAGGGAGGTCATCTGTTTTCCTTTAAGCTCCCTTGAGACAAGGTGACTGCTCCAAGTTACATCATCCAAGCTCTCTGTCAGATTGAACATCTCGTGCATAAGGAGGATGGCGTGAGTAGACTACACGCGATTTCATAGCCCAGATCCCTCCTCCCTTTCCGTGCCCTCTCCATTATTCTCCTTCTTTTCTTTCCTTAATTCCTTCTGCCAGGACTTCTAAGTATGTTGGTGCTAAAACTTAGCTTGAGAATGGTGGTAGAATGTGCCACTTCAACCTAAGATCTACACCATGATCTCCAACAAAGTGTCCTGACACCCTCATTTGACACCCTCATTTTATATACATGTATCAAGATGAATGAAGAGGTACTGGTACTCTCATTTGGCCACTGATCTTTGTAATCGCTTCCCATCTTTGGAGGTTAAGAGTGGAGCTAAGGGTGCCTGCGTTTGTGAGCATCTTACATGCATCTCTGCTGTATCTGAGCCTCAACTTCACTTCCTCTACAGTTAAGAACACACCAGCATCTCCCTTATCTCACGTCTCATTACCAGTGCATCAACTCCAGTGGGATCTCCTATATAATAATCCCATAGCTCCAGAATTGTCACTTCCTTCACGAGTGACATTTAATCTATGTGCCCTTTCCTCTGATGTCAGTCCTATTCTTACTCCCTGGGTGAACTTTGCAATTCTTCTTTGAATTCTCACAAGCAGCAACATCATAGGAGCTGAATGTAGTCAAGAGTCTTTTGTTAAGAAGGAAAAATACTTGACTTCTAAGTTGATTAGAAATTCTAGAATTTCTAACTCTAATTTCTAAAAACATGATCAGTAAAAGATCATCAATAAAAGACACATTACTTGGATCTGCTGAAATTTGGCTTGTCCATAAGCAAAATTAAAGTACTAATAATGTAGACTTTAAGGTTTCTCAGTTTAATAAATGAAAAGAAAAACATGAAGGTGTCTATCACTTAGAAGATTTATTTTACCATCTTTTCAGATTTATTAAAGGACTTCAGAGAGAATATCTATATGAAGTCTTACAGCCTGTGTTTGAACCACCATCAGTGGTTGGTGGAAGACAAAGCTCAGAGCAGCAGCAGCTTGGCTGAGCTGCACTCAGACAACATCTACTTGTCAGCTGCGTCACCTTTCCTCTTAGTTCTATCTCTCAGTATTTTCCTGTTCCTCCTCAATTTGTATTTTCATCTCTATAAACAAATATTGTACTGGGCTGGGGATGTAGCTCAGTGTGAGAGAATTTGCCTGCCATGTACCCTTGTGCCCTGGGTTACATTCCTGGTACATACTCCCTGCCCACTCCCAAAACAAAAAGAAATGAAGAAAGAAAAAGAAAAGGAAAAAAAAGAAAAAATTTATGCAGGTAGGCTCAGAAATAATATGTATTAATAGAGATAGAAATCCAAATGAGCACTTGTAGAGTATATCAATCAAACAACAAAGTGATCCATGATCCACATGGCTTCACACAGTGCTGCAAAGTAGAATGCCTAGTGAGACATCAAGGTACATATCACTGGGCCAAATCTCCATCAGGTAATTAGGATGCCAAAGGATACAGAGGACTCTCACATCACCTCTAAGTGGGCATCAGCTTGCACTTGCTAAGGCCTGTAACCCAGTTACCTAGTTGCATGACAGAGTACCTAGAGCAGCAGCATCACCATCATCCTTGTTTGTCTCTGCAACTACTTAGCCCAGCCTCTCCTGACCACTTGTTATTTGCTGAAATTTCTGTACACATAGTTTGCATTTTTTATAAATTTATACCCAGCACAACATTCTGAAATACCTGAGGGATTAAATATATCCCTAGAACTCTTGAAGCAGCCATTGATAAGGCTGATCCACCTGCTCCAACAATTCCTGCCAGAACTGCTCCAGTACTGTTTCTAAGCTGGGGCTTGGTTTCTTCTTGTCCTGTAAGGAATACCAGAGTTGACTCTAGTGTTTTTGAGATGGTATAACAGTTATCAAAGATCTGATATCCCAGTGTGACATTGGGCAGAATATCCTTCCTCTCATTAATCTCTTTGATCGTGTGGATCATAGTTTTCATCCAGCGGAATCCCCGGAAGTTAAACCTGAAAAGAAAAGAGTTTTTGTAAGGCCTTAGTTGGTGGATGGGACTTTGGAGGGTAAAAGATCTTTGAGGTGGGGTGAGTCACAGCAGCATTTCATCAAACATCGGCAGGGACTTCATTTGTCTCAGTATGGAAATTTTTCATAAATATTGCAAACTTGAAAGAATCAGGGATGAATCCTACTCACAGATGACTGGAGATCTTGGAAAGCAACTATTGGATGTTTCTTCCCCTATGTGTCTTTTACATGCCATAATCTTTCCAAACTGCTGATAATCTCTTCACAAAAATATCCTTCTATTCATAATTCTGCCCTCAAACCAGGTACTAATAACCCACCATACATGTTCTCCCTGTTCATTCCAAGTTCCTAGTGCCATAGGATTCTCCTTTCTCTTCTCCTTACATTCTCCTATTTTCTTCTCAATATTAGTTATAAAACTCAATTACATGGAAGTAATGAGAAGAGTATATAAAATAGTACACTACATTACATATACGGTGACCCCATTACATTTTTTCCTGTCAAGATTTGAAAACATTGAGTGAGGTTTCATTGATATCTCTTCTTTCCTATTTTTATATATACCCATAAACATGGTGCTGTCTCTTTTCCATTCTTCAACCATTAAAACAGGAATTAGTCCTCTCATAATCTTACACCAAATTTTCTTTGATTTCCTTCTCTATTAAACAAATAATTCTTCTATTCCCCTCTTTTCTTGACTTTTAACCAAATTTTAACTTATGTAATGCAAGTAGACAAAGATGACTTTTCCCTTAATATCCTCTGTTGCTATGATATTTAATTCTGTCTTTTACCCAATAAATATTTGTGAATTAAATATCTAATAGCAAATAGCCCTTTAGGTAGATAGCAACTTTCCTCTATGTTTCTTTAATTGGTTTATTAATTTAGTTTTGGGATATTGAAGTCCTCCAGTACCAGACAGTATAAATTCAACAATAAGTGGAGTAGACGAAGCTATGTCTAGAGAAAGAAACTGAAAAATAAGCCAAGTCCTGTGGCCCATGCCTGTAATCCCAGTTACTTGGGAGGCCCTGGCAGGAGGGCTGTGTGCTTGAGGCCAAAGGCAGTCTACCAACTAGGGAGACTCTGAGTCTAAAATAAAAATAATGAAGGAGCTGCCATTGCATCTTACTGGTAGAATACTTGCCTAGCATGCATGAGGCCCTCTACTCAACAACCAATACTAGAAAATAAGAAAGATCAAGGAAAGAAAAGGAAGGAAGGAAGAAAGGAAGGAAGGGAGGGAGGCAGGGAGGGAGGGAGGGAAAGAAAGAAAGAAAAGAAAGAATGAAAGAGAGAAAGAAAAAGAAAGAAAGAAAGAAGAAAATAGGAAGGAAGGAAGGAAGGAAGGAAGGAAGGAAGGAAGGAAGGAAGGAAAAAACAGCCAAGCAATTACAGTAGAGTACAAATAGTAAAAACAGAGATGGGACTGGATGTAGGAGCTATGAAACACTAAGGGGCCTTGGTCCTTGGAAGAACTAATAGCCTTCCTGAGGCTTAAGATGGCACACGGACAGGGAAAGGGTTCTGCAGGCAGAGGGAACAACCTGTGTAAAGGCTTTACAATCAGTGAACACGCAGCATTCAAGGTACAGAGAGATTAGCGTGTTTGCAGGAGGCAGGGTGGAAGTGGGTATAGCACAAGGAAAGAACCAGAGAACCAGAAGGTAGCAGCACAGAAAAGGCTTTACTACCCTAAAATACTTGGTTTCCAATTTTATACTGGTGGCAATATCAATTTTTAAATAAATATAGCAATATGGTTTTAAAGTAAGGTAGCAATACATTTCAAGAGCTAGAAAAATATTCACTTGCTTTAAACCAGTAATTCTACCCCTGATAATGTAACTGAAGAAAGAGCTCTTCC
>VMDO01034649.1:0-16788 GCA_007922755.1 Pedetes capensis
CCCTGCCTTCCTTAATTGATCAGCCTTCTGCAGGGAGAGGGGAGGCTGCAGATGTAAACTGCTAAGGGCTTGCAAATCCTCTGTCTTATCCTTCCAGGCAGCACACTTCCGATGAGCTTGTGCTAAGAACTCACAGACAGGGGGTGTCATCAGGTTCAAATTCTGAGCCTCATGTGCAAAAGTGACAGAGCGTAGACTTTGACGCCAGTGCGTTGGTCAAAGTTGAGTACTCACATGCCATTAATGCCTCTTACAAATTACTTTTCTAATTAAGTGCCTGCTTATTAAAGATGCAATCTGTCACTGCACGGGTAATACTCCACTACATTCTTGTCTCTTTTTCTCTTTGTCCAGATGTTGTTTACAAAGATGAGTTCCCTCACATTTCCACTTTGCCATCCCCTCCCGGAAGTCTTTCAGCCATGAGCTGCCCAGCCAGTTAATGACCACTAGGTGAATAACTGGATGTGGGAGAACCTTTAGGAGCTCAAGTGGAATGGCTTGCTTGTCTTTCCATGGGGAATGAGCCAGTTGTGAGAATCTGTAGCCCTAGAAGGATTTCTCTTGATATCAATTGGTCTGTTTTGTGTTTGGAGAGAGAAAGAGAGAGATAGAGAGAGGGAGGAGGAGGAGGAGGAGGAGGAGGAGGAGGGGAGGAGGAGGAGGAAGAGAGAAGAGGAGGAAGAGAGAAGAGGAGAGGAGAGGAGAGGAGAGAGAGACAGAGAGAGACAGAGAGAGAGAGAGAAACTGATGACCTTCCAAATAGAGAGTTCTTCATTGCTAGGCCCCCAATCCAGGAAGTATAATAATTGTTACTAGAAATGCTCAAGCCACAAAGATGATGTTATTAATTGAAACTGTAACTCTTATTTGGAATAGTCGCACATAATTCACTGTGGAGTATTACTATGTCTGAGGAATGTAAAAACCAAAAGTAATTAAAAGGGCTCCCACTCTCTCCTCAATTTTCGTACAGCCTGTTAAAGGATCTCAAAGTGTAGTCCACAGGACCCCTTGCCAGTGTGGTCTTTGTCTCTTCTCCCCCCCTTAGCCCCTGCCTTTCACATGCAGCCACCCTTCTTAAACATCTCTCCACTGTCTTTGCCCACATGGCTCTTTTCATGCCCTCCCCCCTCTTGCAAATCCTTTAGCCCTCAGAACGTAGCTTTCTCTCCACAGGAAAGACTCTTCCTCCAGCCTTTTAAGAAAACACTACCTTTCTGAACTCTGTTCCCAAGAAGTTTGCACATGGAATTAGCCTGGGTCTTCAGTTAAAAAGCCACGAGGTTGAAAGAGGTCTTGTGTTTCTCACTAAGTAATCCTTTTACCCATACTTCGTAAATATTTACTGAGAGCTTTCTAAGCCCTGGGCCATATCCTCATTTGGGAGTTGGGATTGGACACCCTGGAGAAACTGGTATAGCAAGAGGGTTCCAGGGTTCAACAGCAGACAGCCCTAGCTTCTTGTCTTCCCCCATGGCTTTGGGACTTTTAGTACAGTAATCCCTTCCCCACACGGAGGGATGGATGTCACTTTTATGCACACCAGGGTATCACGCGCGTTAAAAGAATGCCTTGGGTTGTTACAGACAGGAATTCATGGAGAGACTGGAGCTGAAGCCCAGGGCAGCTCAGTTCACGTCATTCTGTTCCCCTCACCTTTACTTAGAGCTGTACTGTGAGGGCCGAGAAATCTGGCTTTTCGATCATGGGTCACATTTAGTTTCCACACTGGGATGAGCTGGCAGTGAACTACGGTCTGAGCAAATCTGAGTCACAAAGTCGGAATCCCACACGATTCTGAATTTGTGTTCCTGTAGCAAAACAATGCTGACTAAGCAATCCATGAGCCTTCCTGGGAGCCTAGGTTTATTTCTCTCCTCTTCCTCCAGCGATGGCTCTTCCTGAGCTGGGCAATAGCTTGTCTAAGACCAAAGAACAAGCTGTGGCAGAGTCAGGCCAGCACTTCAACCTGCTGGTGCTTTGGTTCATGAGCCCCTGTGAGCCCAACTGCTGAGCTCTGGCATTCCTGACATCAGCCCATGAGAATTAAGTTTGCCTGGAGGACACAGAGGGGCTCTGCAGGTGACACAGGAGACATATGCAGAGGATCTCCCTGCTCAATAGACCCAGTTATGGTGGATCCAGAGAAAAAGCCAGAGCAGACTCTCATTGGCTAAATGAGATCACATGACTTCCTCTGACTCCAGCCTGAGTCCCTGCAGGATGCCCAGGTTTCTCATCTGGTGATGTGAACCAAGCAGCTACGCAAATCAAAGAGAAAGTATGGGGAGTGGCCAAAGGCTGTTCAGGTGGCTTAGGGGTGGGGTGGCAACCAGGGGCCCATATGAGAGATCTCTTGGCTCAGGAATCTCAAGGCCACATCCAAACAATAAAATTCAGTATTTAGACAGAAGAGCAGAAGCCAATATAGGTATCCCAAAGGATGACATTGATCAGGAAAATTAGTAATGTAAAAAGTGGAGGGTGGCAAAATCCACTTAGACCAAGGGCCTTTCACAGCAAGGGGGTGCTCATGGGATCAGGGACCGTGAGGAGAGGGCCATCTGCTGGAACCGGAGCCTGCAAGAAACAAGCCATTGCTGGTGGTGCCTAGGAAAGGGCAAGGGAAACGCGCTCCCACTTCTCCTTGCTGTGGGCCCTGCAGTCTTCCCACAGTGCCTCCCAGGAAGCCAGCTGGCCAACAGCTAGCCTGCAAGCAGGTGAGGGACACACAGAGCAGGACAGAGCTGGGCAGGGAGACGTGGGATCCCACGGACAGTGCCACCCCTGGCCTGGAGGTGTTTGCCCACGACTCTGAGCACCTCCCATGCCTGAGCGGAATCCAGGCATCCAAGCGAGTGCATTGTGTCTTCTGTCATTTCTCTTCAGGCCCAGGGAAAGCTATGGTAGTGGGTGGGGAGGCTGGGCACATTAGCCATCCTTTCCTACATTATTCAGCTAAACAGATTGTCCAAAGCACAGTCAGAACATCTTCTTATTCTTATTTAAGTGATGATGACATGGATGAAGAAAGAACTCACTTTCCACAGGGTTCTTCAGCAGCAGATCCCTGCTAAACCCGCTTTATCGGTTTCTCTCTCATTGGCTCGAGAGTCCCAGGAAGTCAGTCTCGTTGCATCCACTTTACCAATGAATGAATAAACTGGAGCTCTGAAAGGACAGTGGACTTGTCCTGGGTCACGCTGCTTCTCTGAGGAGGTCCAGCAGGGCCAGACCCACCTCTGAGTCCAAATCCCATGAGTCAAACCACTCCACAAGAATGCGCAACAGGTGCAGGGCGACATGTATTGGCCGTCCTGTCATGTACTTGGGGGTTCTCTGCTTTAGCCTTAAAAGAGCTTACACAGAGAAGAAAAGAGAAAGCTGGCAAAGAAAACAATAATCACAATACTGGCTGTGTTTCTGGTTTAGCTTAAAAACTAATGGCAGCCAGAGGTCCACGTGAGCCTTGCCCCATGTGCTAATGTGAGGCTCAGACCCCAGAAGTTGCACCACCCTGGGGTCCTGCTTCTGACACAAGCCCTGCAGAATGCGAGGGCTCTTCCACCCCACGTTCCCCCCCCACGGCCATCTGTGCATTGCGTTCATCCTCAGGACCTGGTAGAAGCTGGGTCCTCTCTGTGACCATCTCCAAACCATTTGCTTGTGGTGGAGAATGACGAGGTCCACAGAGGAGAATGTGGCAACGTCAAAGTCTTAATGACTAAAACCAAACGGAAAGAAAAAAACGATAATTCATGTGAGCCCCAGACTCAGGGGTCCTTCTCTGTATTTCTACAGCTTCTCCCACAAATGAATAGGAGTAAAAGGTTATCTCCAAATTACCCTCAGGCGGGGAGCCCTGGTGGGGAGCAAAGGCTGTGGGATTTGGGCTTAGGGTCCCCCTGAGCATCTGACCCGCCCGGAGGGGTTGGGGAGGAAGGATCAGTCATCTTTTATTTCTACTTCCTTTCTAAAATATACTCCCCGGGTAGCCAGGACATTTATGGAGTTCACTGTGTGGCTCTTTGGGAGGCGGGGGATGGCAGATGGGCAAGTGTGAAAATGTGATCTATCTGGGATCTCATGCCAGGCAGGGCTGGGATTCAGCTCAGTTGGTAGAGTGCCGTTCTGCAGTCTCTGAGGTCCCGAGTTCAATTCTCAGCACCACAAAAACGGGAGAAGGACGTGGCAACCCACTCCCAAGGAAATCCCTGAACAATCAGCAGCTGAGTCCCTGCAGGATTCCCAGATTCCCTATAAGGGTCGCTATGAGTCAGACACGACTCAATGGCACCTAATAACAACACACCAGGCAACATATACAGAACACCCCTGGAATCGCAGCCTGCACAGGAAGCTCTCAGTCTACGACCAAAGAACTGTGCTTCACATTCGCCTTTTGGAATGGAATGAACAGGATGTCCAGGAGTTTGCGGTGCGGTCCTCTGCAAGGTGTCCCCACCCCAAACCAATTCATTGATATTATTTTGGGAAACATATACAGCTGATAAACCCATTCCTAGTCACTGTGAAATTCTTATGCCCACCATGGTACTTGCGTTAAAAAGGGTGGGACAGGAAATCGGAGTGGTCCTTCCCTGAAATGGGGTAATTGACACCTACGTCAGTCACCTGGGACAAACAAAAGCAGAAAGGCAGATGGACAAAGCAAAGCCAAGCCAACTTGATTTGGAAGATGCAGAGCAGGATTTGAAATGAGTTTGTACAATAATTAATTGCACAGACATTATGAAGGATGGATCCGATGCCGGGCAAGATTCTGACTCTGAAGAAAAGAGCATAGAAGGAGACAGGTTTTCTTTTCAGAGGAGCCTGAGCTAGCAACAGGGGTGGGGTGGGGCGGTGGAGAAGGGCTCATCAGAACCTTATTAGAGGGTTCCTTGGGTCTGGGGAAGTAGTGTTCATATGGCCTGAGTGAGAGGAACCAACCACGTTCAGAGAAGGGGTGTTGGTGCTGAGCCTGGAAGGATGGATTGAAGGATGGATCCCCAGAAGGGAAAGAAGAAAGCAATCCAAGGCAAGATAAGGTCGCTCACAGGCTGCTGTACGGAGGGTGGGGCTTCCACCAAGCAGGTGGGTGCTTGAGGGGAGGAGGGACAGAGAGATCTGCTAGGGGCTGACCATGCCCGTTATACTCATTCTCATCTTTGCAGCTGGAGCCAGACATGGGTCTTTACCTTACCTAAAACAGCCTATCTGTGCATGATTGAAGTCTAGGCTTTGAGGCTCCTTACAAGTAATTACCAGACCCCACACACACCCGGAAGCTGCACGAACACGTCTCAGATCTCCAGCTTTTCTGTATTATTCAGTTTTGAAATTAAACCATCAACGCTTTTTGAAGTTTTCCCCTAAGTTATTCGTATTCTTACATGTTTATGTTTTAATCAAACTAATCTCATCCCCCAAATCTTGCATTAACACATAAAGACGTCCCTGGATTTCTGCATGTCAAAACTGCTTCCAATATTTTAAACAAGATTTTCCTTAGAACATTCTAATACCCCGATCATTGTGAACTCAATTTTAAAATTCAGCTTCAAGTGCTTTTTTTATTCTTAAAACTTAATTGAAACTCAAGTTATTCCTATTCTTTGCACAGATTATTGCTGAGTATCCTTTTTCTGATTATTGTTGTTGTTAGGTGCCATCAAGTTGGTTTCCGGCTTATAGCAACCCTACATACAACAGGTGAAACACTATTGTCAGTGCTTCTCTGCTATGCATAGGGTTTTCAATGGCAGATTGATTCCCAACCCTTGGGAGTGGGTTGCCGGGTCCTTCTCCCAAGACTACAGCACCTGGTGTTCCCAGGCGGTCTCCCATCCAAGGACTAACCAGGCCCCACCCTGCTTAGCTTCCGAGATCTGACAGGATCGGATGCCACAGGGCTACAGCTGCAGGCTATTTCCCATTAGACACTTGAATAATTGGTGAATTAAAACTATCTGTCCAAGGTCATGGTTCAAAGCAGCAAGGAAAAGAACTGACCGAAGGCCTGACTTTGTCTTTATCCTGATGGCCAGCCCCAACCCCTGGCCCAGCATATAAAGCTGAAAGGAAAATTAAATAAGAGGGTTCAGGAATGAATAAGCCAAAAGCATACTGGTCCTCTTCTCGAGAACACCTCAACACGACTTCATGTGGGTCCCCTCCTCATCTGTGTCACTGGCCTCTCAAACCAGGAAGGAAGACAGGCAAAATCCTTACCCCAGCCTATTGTATGAAGAGGCACCTTCAGAACCATCATCCTCCTCCTGCGGAGGTGATTTGTGGGAACGGGGGCTCCATTGATCTCTGTCGGTGCTGTTTCAATTATTCCTGACGGGTTAGCTCATGCAAATGCTCGAGAGCAGATGACCACAGACATCGAACGCTGCCAGACCTGGGCCCATGCCGAGTTCCTGTAGGATGAGTCACCCAGGAGCGATTAATAATGAAAATGGCTAATTTATAACGGGCCCGGCCCGGGAACGGGAGCGTGGGGTGGTGGGGGGCATTGGCTCCTGGAGATTTTTCTCATTAATAATAGAACCGACCTGAGTGACTCATATGATTCACTGGCCACACAAACAGGTTGTTAGGGGATCATGGAAGTCGCCCCACTGGCCACTGGAGTTCACGTTGGGAGCCGTCCTCCCCTGTGCACCTGCCCGGGACGTCCCTGTCATTTCTGTGACCATCAGGCTTTGCCTGAAGCCAGAACCACCCGATTTCCATCTTGATGCTAGCTCAGGCCAACAAGTGCCTCCTTCCTTTACTCTCTTTTTTCCTTCTTTACTCTCTTCCCTCTTTCCCTCTACCTTTCTCTTTTCCTGCCCTCTCTTCTTTTCTCTTTCCTCACCTCTTGTTTATATTCTCTGCCTTTCTAGTCGGCCCGATTTCCGTCTCTTGCTCCCCCATGTATCTGTCTCCTCGCTATTCCTCAGCTTTCTCATCTTCCTGTCTTGTCCTGTGTCAGTCTGTTCTGTGCTGCTGAAACACAACCCCTGAAACTGGGAGATTTAGAAAGAAAAGAAGTCTATTCTCACAGTCCTGCAAGTCCGACGTCAAGGTGCTGGCATGTGGTCTGGTAAGACCTTCTTGCTGCATCCCACATGGCAAAAGGTAGAAGATCGAGCCAGCAGGCAACCTCAGATGGTATTCATGGGAATGCAAGCCTTATGGCCCAACCCCTATGGAAAGTCCACCTCTTAATACCATCACATTGCCGAGACCTGAATTTGGGTGAGGACTAAATGTCAGTGTGAATTTTGGAGGAAGCAAAAACATCTAACCCACAGTCCCTCGGTTTCCTCCCCTTCCTCCTTTCAGAAGTAGCCTCTGATAGCCCCCTCAGGCACACAGTCAAGCTTCATAACACTATAAGCGGAAGGACCACAAAGCTTCTCAGGCTTTGTTTTTATTTGTTGTTGTTAGGTGCCGTAGGGTCATCCGACCCATAGCAACCCTATATACAGCAGATCGAAACACTTGCCAATTCTGTGCCAGGCAAACGATCTTATTTATGTTGAAGCCCATTGTTGCAGACACTGTGTCAATCCATCTAGTGGGGGGTTTTCCTCTTTTGCATTGACCTGCCCCCACTCATGATGCACTCTCCCAAACATGATGTCCTTCTCCAGGGATTTATTTATTTATTTATTTATTAGTACTTGGGGGTTGAACTCAGATTCTCACACATACTTTGCAGGTGCTCTACCACTGGGCTGCGTCCCCCAACCTATTTTTTATTTTATATGAGTCAAGGTCTTGGTAAGTTCTGTAGGCAGCCTCTGACCTCAAATTCGAGATCCTCCTGCGTTAGCCTCCTGAGTGGCTGGGATTATAGGCATGCATCACCGTGCCTGGCTGCTTTTCAGACTTTAGTAGGCATTGGAATCACTCAGGGATGCCCAAGTACAGACTGCTCAGGAGCCTGCAATGTGGTGGACGTGGATGCTGTGACATCACTAGCTGACTCTGTGACATGAACTCATTTTCCCTTTGAAGGCTCACTGTCCTCCTGTGAGAATAAGAGGTGACAAGCCATGCTCTGCAGCTTGTGACAAGGTTGTCTGCCTGGGTATCCTGTATCTCTAGCACAGAGCCTGGTGGATAAAGACTCCCGCAGGCCTATGTACTGCCGGCAGCCACCACCCAGCCCCTTTCTTTCACAGCTTAGCCTTGCTTCTCTTTAGCAAGCATGGCCTATTTTCTGAGCTTGGTAAGACCAGGGCAGGACATAGGACCCTGGGCTATGAGTCCCCCCCACAAAGCTCATGCCCTGCGTCCTTTTGGTGGGCTTCACTTGCTTTGTTTTGTTTTTTGGGTTTTTATCCCCCTTTGTTATTTCATTTCCATGACATCCACCAGAAAGCTAAATATGTTTACATTCTGATTTCAGAAAGCAGGCAAGGTAAGATGTTCTCTGAAATTTAATTACAGACCATGGAGTATGATTAAAACAGATGGTTTTTGAAAATATGTTGGGTTCTCTCTCTCTCTTTTTTTTTTCTTTCCTCTTTTTGTAAAGAAAAATCAACAATATGATGTTGCCGGACTTCTTTCTTTCTGGGCGTCTTCTTTCCACTTGGATTTCTTTTTCTCTCCTCTCCTTTCCTAATTCCCTTTCTGCCTTTCTTTCTTCTTCTCTAAAAGGCTCTGGACTGTGGCCAGCTAGGATGAGCGGAGGGCTCTGGCTTTGAGCCACGGTGCTGAGAGTCACGAGTGAAGCCAGAGTGGGCGGTTTCTCTCCTGTTCCCCCCATCCTCACCCCAGTTGAGCTGGAGACAGGACAGCCAGCACTTCTGGTAAATCTGCTCTGAGGCCTGGGGGAGCTGGGTCCCACTGGGATCAAAAAGGCAAGGGGACTGTGAAAGGTCAGCGTGTGGAGTCACAGGTCCTTTCCTGGTTATTCCAGGTTCTCTTGGGCCACCTTCATCCAGGACCCACAGCGGTGCAGCTGTCCTTGCAGAGGACTGCCACAGCAGTGGTAGGGGGTTACGCGGTGACAGATGGTACTGGGAGACCAGGCAGTCAGGGAAAGGAAGGCAGAAAGCCCCAGGGAACAGTGACGGACACTCTGCACTCCCTGAGCCACTGCAGGGCTCCCGTGTAAAGGAAGGAGGGCCCTTCCGGGTCGGAGTCCCTAGAAGGGTCTATGAGTTTCCCACGGCTGCTGCCGCAAACCCCTGTGCACACAGGGGCCTGACAGCACCAAGTGATCACGTTGCGCTTCGGGAGGCTCAGGTCCCCAAACCACTAGGAACGGTTTCCACACCACGCTTGCGTACCTTGAGTAGGCTGCTTGACTTCCACAGCCCAGGGAAGTCACCCCCACACAGTCCTTTACTCGTGGTTCTCCCCAGCAGTGCCGTTTTTTTGTCCTGCTCCCACCTCCCCAGCTCCTTCCCACCCTCTGCTTCCAGCATGGCGTTCTCCCTGTCTCTCCTGACTCTGTGGTGTAAAACCTGCTGTCACCCCAGGAGGCCCAGCATCACCTTCCGCTCCCACGACTTCTCGCCTAAGCAGATCTCCTAAGAGCATCCTGCCATGCGCAGCGACACACCCATAGGTCCCGAGGATTGGGGCCTGGGTGGCTCTGAGGATGGGATATTACTTTGCCTACCACAGGGGCTTTGCTCATCTCACTTGCCAACTCAGTGCCACCCCAGTGCCAACTCAGCTAAGTCTGAGAGATTCCCGCAGAGCGGAACAATGACATTAGCCTTCCTAATTTGGCTGAGGATCTTTGGTGTGTACATATGAGTTTGGTTCTTCAATGTCAGGCCCTGTTCTTGAGTTCTGAGCTTTAATTCTGCTCATGGCAATGCAAGACACAGCATGTCAGGACTTGGGGGTCACCAACCTCTCCCCCACTCTCCACCTTCCCTGGGGACAGCCAGCTGCACAGGTTGTTAGATATAATCACCTTGGTTTCTCCCAACCTTCCCTCCTCTGTCACTCTCTTCACCTTTTCTCTCCATCCCCAAAGGTAGCTCCCACTTCCCCAATTGCTGACTGGTACCGGCATTGGGGAGTCTGTAGAGGCCACGTGATGCAAATTTAGGGAGTGAGCTCTGTAATAATAGTGAAAGCTGGATGTTGGACAAGGGAGACCAGAGATGAATTGATGCTTTTGAATTACAGTGCTGGAGGTACATATTGAATATACCATGGACTACAAAGAAAACCCCAACAGATCTGGCCTAGAGGAAGTGCAACCAGAGTGCTGCTTAGAAGTAAGAATGGCTAGACTGCGTCATACATATTTTGGAGATGTTGTCAGGAGGGACCAGTCTTTGGAGAAGGACATCATGTTTGGGCTCTAGAGTGGCAGGTCAATGAAAAAAAAAAAGACCCTCAACCAGATGGATTGACACAGTGTCTGCAACAATGGGCTTAAACATAAAAAGGTCATGTGCCTGGAACAGAATCAGGGAGTGTTTCATTCTGTTGTACATAGGGTCACTATGAGTCGGACCTTACTTGACAGCACATAACAACAACAACAAAACTAATGATAATGGCAATTGCCTAAGTACTGTTTCCTAACTACACCTGTGCATTTGGAAATTTTCCATTATTCATAACCATGGGCCAGAATAGTTATTAGGGAGAATCCTCAAGATCAAGTCTTCCTTCCTCCCCTTCCTTCCTTCCTTCATTCCTTCCCTCCTTTCTTCCTTCCTCCCTTTCTCCCCTCCTTCCTTCCTTCTTTCTTTCTTCCTTCCTTTCTTCCTTTCTTTCTTTCTCTCTTTCTCTCTTTCTCTCTTTCTTTCCTTCCTTTTATAAATTATTGTGTTAGTAATTTCAAAAGGGATGGAATCCTTAAACCCAATTGTTTTCAGCAGATGGTTTCAGAGAGCCTTAAAATGCAATTGTGTGAAACTGTACAGACAAATCCATGCTATCACATGCAGGACAGTCGTATCTCAGTCCTGCCCAAAACACTTGCATGATCTCAATCACTCTGGAATTTCAAGCAACACTTTTTCTAAAGCAAGCAAATTAATAGATTAGCAATTCAAAAAAAAAAGATAATCACATCAGAAAGCATTAAGTCTCATAGGAAACAGGAGAGAGTTATTTAGATCTTGGATGTTAAGAAATAGAGTACACACTGAAGTGTGTTTGTTTCATATATAAACTTGATATTATGCCATTGCAATAACCTTTGCCCGATGCAGATATTAAAACCTCATGGTTTGAACATATTTTTGTACAACTGAGTAAACAAAAGAATATTATTTATAATACTCCCCAGAGGAAAGGCGTAATATCTCTTCATTATTAGGAAAGTAGAGACGTGTGGCTTAAATTATTTTCTCAGGCCTCCAAATGAACACGATTGCTGGTCTTTTCGAGGCCCCTGAATGTTAGAATATGACGCTAGATAACATTCTGTGAGAAGCCATAGCTGGCTCACAGGAAGAGGGCAATGTTTCTCCTGAAAACTTGCATTTGTGATAATCGAGATTTTGTGTCTTGTGGCCTCAGCCTCCTATTCGCCATACTTGTGTAGTGATAACGTCTTCATAGTGAGGAAGAGGCACCACGAGGCTCTCCTTGGAGACCACCAAGACCCCAGTGTGCTTTGTTCAGGGCTGCCATAGTCTTGGAAGGAAGTATGAAAGCTGGGCATGCTAGGGAGCTCCAGAAAGAGCAGCAAAGGAAGAATTTGGTGCTGGCCCAGAGCTGTGAATTGACACTTAGTAAAAAGGGTTCTTGTTCCTACCTGACATGAGCCACTTGCCCTTCTTGTACCATGGAGCCCTTTTCTGACTCTGCCTTCTTGGTATACTAGCATGCTCCTCCTGAAATGCACGTTTTGTGCATGGCAGATGTTAATCTCTGGGCCTCTCAAATATGGCAGATGTGAGTTGCACCCCAGCATGCTGAATGAATGGAGGACAAGAACATCTTCCCTCCTTGGAGGTCACAGTCTCACCTAAAGTAGGTGGTAAATATTAGCTATTAATTGACATCCCTTGTCTGTATTAATTTTATTTCCCTGTACAGAATGAATAGGAGAAGGACGTGGGAGTCCACTCCCAAAGTAATCCTGAAACAATCAGCCATTGAAAACCCTATAAGGGTTGCTATGAGTGGGACCCAACTAGATGGCACCTAACAACAACAACAACACACAATATGAAGGGCTAGGATTTAGCTCAGTTGGTAGAGTGCTGCTCCATGCTTTCCAGGTTTGATCCCCAGCACCTCAAAAATGGGAGAAGGATGTGGCAGTCTACTACCGAAAACAATCTCAAAACAATCAGCCTTTGAAAACCCTTTGAGGGTCACTATGAGTTGGACTTGACTTGAGGGCATCTAAGGACAACAATCCAGTGTGAGGGTGCCTTGCTAATCCTGCAAGTTGATGAAACAGAGTTGATTAGAAATACTAAATGACATCTACGATATTTTCAATATGATGCACTGAGCTGACCATTTGGGCATTTCTTAACCTCACAATTTCTCAATCTTTGAAGGGAGAATTAAAATCGTCCAAGATTAAAGCTTCCTAATGTCAATTGCTCATGGATGATCTAAAACAATTCCATTTAATCAATAATAAAGGCATACACTATACCTCCGGCTTGTATAATCTATATCTCAGAAACTTTCAATCCTTAAGTGGAGAGATCTATTCCAATTTATTTTTAGTTTTAAAGAAGCCTTCTCAGAAGAATACGTTTCAGGCTCCTGTTAGATTTGAGTCTGACCGCACCAAGCTGAGAGCTTCTGTTGGTTTTAATGCACACATGACCTCTTTCGTGAATTCCTATTTTTAAATCTATTAATTGAGGTAGGAGTTCTTTTTCTATTCTTGCACTAACTTTTTTCCAGCTTCTTCCGATATTATTTTCTTTACTATTATCAGTCTATATTTCATCAACCTTTGGTCTCTACCTAAGCCCCTCTTGTACACACAAAGAAAGAAAATTGGCACAGGACTTGAACTTGGAGTAAAAAGATCCCCTTTCTCAATACTACTTGGCCTCTTTATTTCTGTGCCTTCGCAGACTACTTCCTTCCTCCCCATAGCCTGGTGTTGCCTCTGCATTTGGGAGGAAGTGAGATTTGCCCACAATACTGTCATACTCACCTCCCGCAGTGGTTCCAGCTGGGGCAGCTCTGCCACACAGCTTGCTTTTTATTCGTGAGGGTCCTCCACCAACTTTTCAACAACTGAATCTTTTGTCCCTTCTTCTCCTTTTTTTTTTTTTTTTTTGCAGTACTGAGGGTTGAACACAGGGCCTCACGCCTGCATGCTTTGCAAGTGCTGGACCACTGGGCAGTGCCCCCAGCCCTTTTTTTTTTTTTTTTTTTTTTTTTTACTTTTTGAGACAGGGTCTCACTAAGTTATGCAGACTGCCTCTGGTCTCGAACTTGTGATCCTCCCGCTTCCACCTCCCGAGCCACTGGGATTACAGGCGAGCACCACCACACCTGGCTTTTTGTCCCTTCTTTGGTGCAGAAGAGGGGCCGGGAGACTTTTTTAGCCATGAAGAAAATCATGTCATCGGCATCCCTAATGCCTTCTTGGCCACTCTGGTGGGATGACACTTGTTAGAATGCGTCATGTCAGGAGATCTGAACTGACTCCTTCCCACTTTACAACTCTGAGCAACTAGCATAGCCTTCATGGTTTGAGTTTTCTCCTCTCAAACTGTAGAAATACTAGTTAAGTAGGCAGTTCCCTGACTACTTCAGAAGAATTTGGGGGAGATTTAAAAAGATGGATATAAAAAAATATCCCTTGCATCCTAAGGGGTATAGGTGGATATCTCTGTACAATTGATCCACTACTTGGCTTCCAGTTTTGTTAGAAGTTGCTCATCTAATCATGCCATCTCCTGGCTCCCTACCACCTTCAGAAAGTACTGGCAATTTCTTTCATCTTTCACCTTCTTCTTCCCCATAAGAAGTCAATACTTCAGCCATGTAGCCTCCTACTGTCTGAGTTTATCATTCCCTTGTATACTTCAGAGACTTTGGTAGACTTTGCTCTCTCTCTGAAACATCTCTTTCCATTTTTCCCATCTGGCTAAAATCTTTTGTTCCTGTAAGGGGCATAGTTTGTAAGTAGACCTCCACGTCTTTTTATTTAAGAAATAAGAATATGTTATAAATACAGTTAAAGTGTTCTGGTCCCCTTCAATGATCTCATCTTTCTCCCTCCCCAGAAATAAATATAGAAATCAACTGGAAAAGCATCAGCCTTTTGACTGACTTGTATACATGCCTAAATATGTATGTCACCATAAAATATATTGCTTTCTTGACCACGTGTTTATATATATATATAGGCAATGGGATTTATATATATGTATCTATATATGTGTGTGTATATATAGATGCTGTTGTATTATGTGCATTTTCTTCTTGCAATTTGCTTCTTATTTTTTACTTAAATAAGACCAGAATCTCACTACTATGATTCTGACATCTAACAGGTATGAAAAACAAATTTCATTTACATAATGTATTTGGGTTGGGCTGGGATTTAGCTAGGTTGGTAGAGCGCCGCTCTGTAGTCTCTGAGGTCCCGAGCTCGATTCCCAGCACCGCAAAATGGGAGAAGGACATGGCAACCCACTTCCAAGACAATCCCGAAACAATCTGCCATTGAACATCCTATGAGGGTCGCTATGAGTCAGACAGGACTCGACGGCACCTAACAACAACAACAATGTATTTGGTAGCAAAATCTATCCTAAGCTGAACCCAATTGTTAGCAAGGCACACCTTGAACCAATGTGAGTTTATTGATGGCCTAGACTTACTCCACATAGGTGAATCTTCACATTTTTCTACAGAAATATTGTATGTTTGGTTTTGTAGTTCTGGATTAGCTTCTGCTGGGGTGTTACCAAAATGAAGATGTCTGCTCCTGAAATTTAAAATAAAAATTTGAATTCTGAAACATGTCTGGTCCTGAAAGGTTTTGGAAAAGGGATTTGTACTGGGGTGCTTTCTTAGATCAATTATAGAGTTCTGCTGCACTATTTTTAATAACATTAACAGCTTGATCATATTACTTTGAATGATGTAGCCCAATTTACCTATTCAGCCCCTGGCTGATGGACATTTAGGGTATTTCCAATTTTTCATAACTTCAGGCAATGCTGCAATATGATTCTAGTACATGAATATTTGTGTAATGAATAGGAATTTTTTTTTAAAAAAAGTTCAAGAACATAAGGCAGATGCTTTTACTTTCTTTTATTTTAATTAAATGTAATTTTATTTGCTTTTGCCAAATTGCTCTCCAAAATAGCCATACCAACATAGATATGAATTGCTAGAACATGAAGGATTCCTTTGATCCCCACCCTGGCAAATACTTGGGATGGTGGGCCAGGAAATGGTCAATGTTTGGCCAGGCCCAGTGACTAGAGAGGTGAAGGCAGGAGGATTGTGAGTTCAAGGGCAGAGGCAGTTGGTAGAGTGCTGCTCCACACTTTCTGAGGATCCGGGTTCGATCCCCAGCGCTGCCAAAATGGGGGAAGGATTTGTCAGTCCACTCTTGAAAACAATCCTGAAACAATCAGCCATTGAAAATCCTGTGAGGCTCACTATGAGTCAGACATGACTTGATGGCACCTAACAACAACAATAACATGTTATTTTTCTATGGCTACCCTGAAAAAATTTTTTTTAAATTTCTTTCAATCTTCAGTAGTTTTAATATCATACTTTTATATATGGTTTTCTTGCAGTTTATCTTATTGGAGCTTTCCTGAAACTCTTGAATTTTTAATTGTATTCCACAAACTGGGAGAGTTGACTGTTTCTTTAAACTTCTTCCTTCCCTATTTCTTTCTCTTCCTCTTCCACAGGTAGGAGTCAGACTTTTTAGATCTTTCCCAGGGGTTTCTGGGGCTCTGCTCATTTTCAAAAATCATTTCTCTCTCTCTTCTTCAGATTGCATAATTTTTAGTCATCTCTATTCAAGTCCATAGACTCCTTCCTATGTCATCTCCATTCCGCTACCGAGTCCATTCCACTACCGAGTGAAAGGGTGACAAGGGTTTTATTCTAACTTGGACTCAACGGGCCACCTTTGGCCTCTGATGAAGGGGTATACATACCACCTAGGGGAGGGTGCATGACAGGTGGCATGGATTTTCCATTCATCCCCCCCGAATGAAGTACTTATGTGCTAAAATCATAGTATTGAATAACAACAAAAACTATGAAAAAATGGCTTAATTTTTCCCTCTTTCTGTGAGAATACCAGTGAATTCTGGTATTTTCAACCTTGATTGGTTCATTCTAAAGGTCCATTTGAAAACCAAATTGTATGTATTTCTCTGCTGAGGATGTCCATCTTTACGTACATTTAGAGAGAGTTCACCTTAACTTCATGGATGAAGGTACAACAGTTATTTTAAGGGCTTTGTCTGGTAATTCCAATAACTGGTTCATTTTGAGTTTGACATTTGATGACCTTCTTAGCCCTTAGCATTGGTCATCTTTTCATGGTGCCTGTGACTCTGTGTGTGTGTGTGTGTGTGTGTGTGTGTGTGTGTGTGTGTGTGTAAGAAATAACTTTAGATTGCATTCTGGGCATTTCGAATAGTATTTTGCAAGATTCTGGGTTCTGTTAAAATCTAGAAATTATTGAATTTTATTGTCTTAACCTGCAATCAAGGTAGTTAGGCTGAGCCTGTTTTGCCTCTGCCTCCATGGTTGGTGGCTAGGATGTCAGTCCAGGTTCCGGAGTCTTTGCTGTGTTCTTGGGATGTGCACTTCTACCATCTAGACGCT
>VMDO01034650.1:0-16785 GCA_007922755.1 Pedetes capensis
GAAACACTATTGTCAGTGCTTCTCTGCTGTTCATAGGGTTTTCAATGGCAGATTGACTTTTGGGAGGGGGTTGCCAGGTCCTTCTCCCAAGCCTACAGCTTCTGGTGTTCCCAGGCGGTCTCCCATCCAGGTACTAACCAGGCCCGACCCTGCTTAGCTTCCAAGATCTGACGGGATCGCATGCCACAGGGCTACAGCTGCAGGCCATAGCACATATAGAGTTTTCAAAATATTTTCATAAATCGCCTTTTTTTTTTTTTGTATTACTTGGGGGGTTGAACCCAGAGCCTCACACATGCTTGGCAAGTGCTGTACTGCTGAGCTGCCCTGGAAGCCTCTTTTTTATTTTTTATTTTGAGACTGTGTCTCACTAAGTTGTGCAGGCTGCCTCTAGTCTTGAACTTACGATCTTTCTGCCTCAGCCTCCAAAGCTGCTGGAATTACAGGTGTGCACCACAGTGCCTGGCTTCATACATAGTATTTTATTTTGACGTGATGTGAGATGAGTATCACTAAATCATTCTATATATGAGGAAATTGAGAGTGAGCGATTAAGTGATCTGTCAAATGTCACATTGTGAGTATCAAGGGAGCTCAGGACCTGAATCCAGGGATTCTGGTCTCATGCTCTTCATCACTTATGTAAATTTTACACATGCACATAGAAAGTCAAAGTGGGATGAGATCTAATATCTAATCAACATATTTAGAATTATGATTTATTACATACAATATTGTTCAAAGTCTAACTGTGCCCCTGTGGAATGAGGAGCTACCTGGCAGCATTAGAACTCAGGAATGCCATGTAGGGAGTTTAGCAACCAGTGTCTTACACTTGTGATAAGTCAATCTTTGTTTCCATCAATGAATGCTTATTTTGGTGTTGGATTCCACCGACAGAAGTGGAATACCTAGAAGGAGGAAAGTGATAATCATATGCTTCTCCAAAAATGTTGGGCAATACACTTGGATACTAAAGACAAAAAATAACTCCTCTCATAAAAGGGTAGTGGGGGCAATGTACAATGATTTCCATGTATGGAGATGTCATAATGAAACCCATTAAATTGTACACTAAAAAATTACTAATAAAATAAGACTATTGGGAAAAAATATAAATAAATAAATAAATAAGACAAAAAATAAGTTGTTTGGAAGAAAATGGCCTGAGAAGTGAGAGGGCTCATGGCTATGTACATAGGAAAAGGCAGAAGACCAGGACTGGAGAGGCACAGGCCAGAGGTGCTGGTAGAATGGCGGTCTTCAAGCAAACAAAGAGATGACCTGTGGAAAAGAATTTGACTCTGTTTCCTGTGGCCTCATGAGTGGAAATAGCAAGAAGACGAATTTTCATGTGGTAAAATTTGCCAGCTTGGTATCTCCTTTCCTTTCCTCTGGCCACAGAGCCCAGGTGCTACTAAGAGATAAGCCCTCCCTACCCTTGGCCCCCAGGGTCTGTTTGGGTGAGCCCACTCTGTCCCTCAGCCCAGGTGAGGGCAAAACTCTGGCCTAATCAGCTTAGCCCATCCTCAGTGGTCAAAAAGATTAGCATTAGTCCAAGCATTAGCTTATAATGCAAATTAAATTCAATAAGAAGTAAATTTTAAACTTTAATGAGATTGTTAGTAAAAATCTCCCCCCATCATGGGGTTCAGGGCTGCATGGATACCTGCAGTTGCTAAAGACCACTCTGGAGAGAGCCCACATGACAGTGAAGTCAAAGGAGAAGGACTAGCACTGTGCTCTGACTCCCCTTCTCCTCTTCAGCCCCGGAACCAGCTATGCCTGATGGCCCCTACATCTTTCAGTTTGTTGAGCCACGATGTTGCAGATGCATTCCCCTGGAACGGGGAATCTGAGGTGGGGTTAGGGTCCAGGATATTTATTAGGGAGTGCCCTAGGGGTCATCACTCAGGATGGGAACAGAAGATGCAGAGGGAAGCCTCAAGCCCAAGCAGACGTGAAGACAAGCTCAGCCAGGCCGAGAGCCCTGGAGTGAGCACAGCCTTCCAGGGCTGCAGGGCTGCGTGGAGGTGGCCAGTTTCACCCTGGCAGTGCTCTCTCACTGCCTGTGGGTCCCAGGCAAGGGCTGCAGCCACAAAGCAATTCCAGAAGGGGCTGACAGTGGCACCCTGCAGCCTTCTAGCCACTGGTGCTGAAGTCCTTTATAGGTCGTGCTCCAAGTGGTACAAGAGCCTACTATGCAATATATTCCTTACTACTTTGTTAATTTATTTTTGCTAAAGACAGCTTTGGTTGGGTTTTTTGTCACTGGTGACTGAAGGAATCTTGGCAAATATAATAGGAAAGCATTTTAAAAAATTCAGAGCTGTCTGTATATGCACAGGGCTGCCTCAGGAGGTGATGAGCACCCCATCACCACAGATGTGCAAGCAGAGCCTGGCAGACCGCTGTGGAAGGGATGTTTCATGAACTGGAGGGACAGTGGAGCTGGATGACTCCACATCCTCCAGAAGAGAAAGCTTAAAGAAATTCTGGTAACTTCCAGGGGACTGTTATGTGGGCATCATATGGACATTCAGAGTATCTCAGCTTAAATAATTTCTCCAAGCTAAGGAAAGACTTTTTTCCCTTGTCATTAGAAGGTGTCCTAAAGGAACATTTGGAATGACTATAGCATAGGCAGGAGAATTCTAATCTGCCACACTCAACAAGTTAGACACAGTTGATGCTCTCAGTGTCCTTGGAGTATCCTCAGTGGAGTCGTCACCTTCTTTTCCTGCCAATCCCTGAGTGCCTTCATATGTCCCCTTGTAGCCTCTCGTGTCACTGTGTCCCCTTTAGTCAGCCCTCATTGGCTGCTTGTCCAGCTTTCTGTCTTTTAACACAAAGAACTATGGCCTCCCCACACCACTCTGGGCCTCCTTCTAGAGAGCTGAGTGTGATCTCCCCACCCTGTCTCTGAGCCTCGCTCCTTGAGCTCTGGGTGTCCAGCTCACACGAGGCTAATGGATCTTCCCGTCACTGCCTTGGTTCCCTCTGAGCTGGGTCTGTCTCTGGCTGGGCTGCTTTGGGACAGGGAGAAGGACAGGTAGATTATATGTGGTGTAAAGAAGGGGTCCTGGATCAGTGTCCAGAAAACCTTAATTTGAGCCTTGGCAGGCTCTACCTTTCACAACAGTCAGTCCCTCTGCAACTCTGAGCCCTGATTTTTTCATCTATAGTGGTGGTGGGGTGCAGGGGAGGATACCTGCTCTGCCTCATAATGTTGTGGTGGGAACCATTATCCTAGCTATTATGGATTGAGCTCTTTCTACTTGCCAGGCATTCTGCTTAGCCCTTGACTCTCCTTCTTGATCGGCCCTAAGTAACTCTTTGAAGATTGGATTTCTCTCCTGACTTTACAGATGAAGAAATAGAGGATCAGTGAAGTTAAATAACTAACCCAAGGTCATACAGTAGGGCTAAAATTTCAGCCTTGGTCTATCAGCTATAAGACTGTTGCCATTTATGGACTTCAGTATAAGATGAGGAACACAGAAACTCTTTCCAATGGTGAGAAGTTTTTCTTCAGATCAGCATTTATTATTTTTAACTCATCCATGAATTTCTCTGGGTCTCAAAGGCACAAAAATTTTCTGATGGGGTGGCACTGGCACATTTGTGGGCAAATTGCACAAGTGACCATCTCGAGTTAGCAGTCACATCCCGAATTTCCTCAGCCTCAGGATGTGGGCACCTACCAAGTGTGAAGCAAAGAAGACTTCCTGTCATTTAAGATGGACTGGAACACTTGAACTAGGAGCTTGACCCCAAGATCAACTTTGAGGTAACAAAGCTTGGCTAGGGTCAGAATGACTAGTGTTGTGGTATCATACAAACACGTCTCCAGCATGTGGTGTAGCCTCTGCAGCCTCCACAGCCCCTCTGGTCCATGTGCAGGGACCCCTGACCACCTCCACGCTGCCTACAGCTCCTCCTCTCCCCACATCCTGGGAACAGAAGCTGATGCTGGCCCAAGCATTGCCTTCAAACCTGGCTGGAAAGGTCACAGGAATGCTCCTGTAGACCAACCACTCCAAGATGTTGTGCATGCTGAAGTCTCCCCAGTTTCTCTGCTCCACTGTGTGTGTGAACACATGGTGGTTCTATAGGCTCATGATGCCAAAAGAAGCCACTGAGAAGGTGGGTGCCGTTGCTGCTACTACCTGTTAGACTAGGAAAAACAGATTCAAAAGCCAAATATCTCCTCACAGAATTCAGCTCAAGATTTGAAGACTAGGGCTGAGGAGGGAGAATTTCAGTGGTAGAGTTACCCTGCATGAGGCTCTGGGTTTCTTCCCCAGGACCACAAAAACCAAACCAAACCAAACCAAACCAAACAACAGCAATAAAAAGAGTAGAAGACTTCCTAGCTGGTCCTATGGTCCTTGACACCATGAATCACAAATTGCAAATAGAAGAGGTCATTTTGTATTGGAAGGTCAATTATAAAGTGCCCAAAATTTCTCAATTGTATGAATATATTCTCTGAGACCTCCTTTGGCCCAGACAGTGTTATCTTTTTTTTTTTTTTTTTTGTCTTTGTGGAGTTTGATTTTTTCCCCCAACAAGTAGGTTTTATTTGATGTGCCCAAGTCTTAAGCTTCTCCATAAAGAAATAAATCTCTGCTGGGGAAAAAATAACGACCTGTGCCTTGGAAAGTGCTGGCAGTGTTAAGCCACCCAGATGACACCAGACGGTGGCGCCAGAGAGGCAGGCCAGCTCTAGGAGGGCTGGACTGTGTGGGAGGGCCCTGAAATTTGGTCTCCAGCCTCCAAGTGCCAATGTTTTGTTTGCTGGTGCTCTGCATTCCTCCCGGGTCAGCAGCCTGGCTGCTCTTGTTCTTTTCAGTGTAATGACGTGTCCTGGAGATTGTCCTTAGTTGGTCACCCAGAGTCCATCAGGCAGTTAAGATCAGAAGAGACACCCTTTGCTGCAGTGAGAAGCACATTCTGTTTGGAAAGGCACACGGGTCACCATGTGGGCCCCTCATGTGCCTGGTACCCTTTGCTGTACATGGGTTTGTCTTCCACTCTATGTTTATGACAAACATTTATGGTTGGCTCAAGCTGGCTCAGGCAGAATCTAAGTGCTTTTACATGTATCAAGCCAGAACCTCCTACCATGACTTACTGGAGCTGCACATGCCATATGTGGCTCAATTTTTTATCTCTTTATATCTGGCCATGAGTACCATCATCCATTTATGTCACTGTAATCTGCATTGAGTATTATTCTAATGCATAATACAAATGCTATGCATTTTCTCTGGGTGCCATGATATGAAAAAGTTGGGAAAACTGCCTTCATTGAATCATCATGATACTATATGTAGGATAGTTACTGTTAATAGCCCCAATTTACATATGAGAACTGGAAGCACCCCAGGGTTGCTATGGACCAAGGTCACATAGCCAATAAATAATAGGGTCAGAAATGAACCCAGGCAGCCTGCCTCCAGATTTCCATGTTTGTGACCTTAGACCAGAAGTTCTCAACCTTGGCTGCCTATGAGATTCTGAGGAACTTAATGGCACCCAAGCCAAAAACCTGTCACAGGGAAGGCAAGCCTAAGGAGGCATGATGACTAAATGTAACATGGTACCCTGGGATTCTGGGACAGCAAAAGGGCATTAGAGAAAAACTGAGGAAATATAAATCATGTATGGCCTTTATTTACTAACAATACATCAATATTAATCCATTAATTGTGACAAATGTACTATACTGATGTGAGATGTTAATAACAGAGAAAACCAATTATGGTGTATACAGGAACTATATTCCATACTATCTTATAATATTTCCATAAATTTTAAAGTATTCTAAAGTAAAGAGTTATTAAAAATAAAAAATAACACAAAAAAGCTTGGGACTTTACCTCATAACAATTAAATCATGATCACTGGAGGTCAGATCTAGGTCAGCATGTTTTACATGGTGCCTTCCCCCAAAGATTAAAACATCCACTGGGATGGAGAGCCCTTGCATGGCCCCCCTTGAAGTAGACTCAACACTTGGAATGCAGGGATATTGTCTCATTCATTTTCATTCTTGAGCACCTAGCATAGTGCCTGATGCAAGGTAGGCATTCAGTATATCTTTGATGAATAAGTGAATGAATGAATGAATAAATATTTAAATCTCTACTCAAATAAAGTTGTGATAATCACCTGTGAAAAAACAGAGATTAAATGAAAGCATTCACTGTTGCCAGGCAACCAGCTGGTCAGTAGGTACTCATTCCTACGAGCAGGCTGCTAGGTGCTGACCAGGGCTGAACATGTAATAGGAGGCAATGCATGTCCTCTAGTCATACTCTACAGAGGATTGTTGAGGCTTGGAGAGCAGTGGTTAAGTGGGTTGGGTCTGGAATCTGATGCTGTAGGTTCAAATCCCTGTTCCTCCATTTGATGGCTGCGTGATGCTGGACAATTGCCTAACTACTCTGGGAACTAAGGGCGAGATGGAAATGAAACAGAAACAGTGTCAGCTGCTGCTGTGTGAAGTAGAAACCCACGTGTGGAAACCCCAGAGAGAAATTGGCCAAGGGGAGCACATCATGGAGCTTTGCTTTCATTGACTGGCTCTCTACAAGTAGTTCCTATTACCAAGACTACTCATGTCCTGAATTGGTAAGTGTTTTGATCTGCTGTACATAGGGTTGCTATGAGTCAGACTCGACCTGACGGCACCTAACGACAACAACAACAACAACAACAACAACAACAACAACAACAACAACAACTCATGTCCTAGTTGGAAATCACCTGCAGAAAGGACTGGAGCTTATGCTGTCCCAACATGAGGAGCTGGGGTCCTGGCTGGGATCTTAAGGAAATTTGGTCTTCTTAAGAAAGCGTGAGGAGAATGAACTTCAGAAAGGAAGAGAATGAAGTTGGATCTGGAGTTCTGTGGAAGTGGGCATCACCTGGACCCACTGGATTCTGCCAGAGGCAAGGGTTCCTTCCTATGAGGGTCGGGTCTGAAAGAATTACCATCACTAATGCTTACAGAGCGCTAACTGCAAAAGGAATTTTCCTAAGTGCTTTACTTGCTAGAGATCATTTAATGTCCATGACATCCACATGAAATGATCACTCTTCTTTTTACCACTCCCATCTTATTGATGATGAAACAGGCCTGGAGTTAGATGACTCACCTAAGGTCACATAGCTAATAAGTAGCAAGTCCAGGATTTAACACAAGTAGTCTGGCTGAGAATGTAACTACTACCCTACATCATCTGGCAAGGGGCAGTTAGCCTTGGTCTGCAGGAAAAGCTCCAGTTTCAGGATGAGGCAGGTAGAGGATTTAATCTGGCTCTGTGCCCTTGGATGTAGCAGCACTTATTCTTTCTTATCTGTAAAGTAGAAATCATAATGGAGTTGTTCTGAAGATGGCACGAGACAATATATGTAGTCATTCTCTTCTCTCTCCATTCCTAGCCTTCCCTTCCTTTATTCTCCCCATTCTCCTCGCCTCTCTCTCTCTCTCTCTCTCTCTCTCTCTCTCTCTTTCTTTTGCTTTTGTTTTTGATTTTAGTGGTACTGGGGGGGGGGCGCTGAACCCAGGGCCTTACTCATGCTTTGTAAATGTTCAAGTACTGGGCAGCACCTCTAGGCCGTCTTTAAATCTTTCCTCTTAAGACAGGGTCTCACTAAATTATGCAGGCTGCCCCAGGCTTTGAACTGGCGATCCTCCTGCCTCAGCCTCCTGAATTGCTGGGATTACAGGCATGAGCCACCACGTCCAGCTTTATACCCCTATTTAACTTGCACATTTCCTTATTTCTCCTTCTTTCTCTGTCACCAGGCCTTCCTACCCCCAACCTACAACCCCTGAAGTTCTGTGCACTGAACCCAGGGATTGAATTTAGGGTAGAGAAAATGCTAGGCAAATGTTCTACCACTGAGCCATGCTTTTAGTCCATCTTACCTTTGTTTTTCAAAGTTAGTGAAGAGAAAGAAAGCTCTTCCAGGTCTTGATCTGCTCTTCAAATGGAGCCAAGGCAATGGATAAAGTTTGTTTTGTTTTTTTAAATCCACACCTACTTACATATACACTATATATATATACACACACATATATATGTATATATGCCCTGTGCATGTTACCTCCCTTTGACCATTGACTGATCTTTCTTTCTCTTCCTTTTTCTTTCTTCCTTTCTTTTCTTTCTTTTTTTTCTTTCTTGCTTCTTTCTTTCTTTCCTTCTTTCTTTGTTTTTGCTTTTCTGTTTTTTTGTGTGTTTTTTTGTTTTTGTTTTTTTGAGGCAGAGTCTCACAGCTCAGGCCTGAAACTTGTTATGTAATCCAGGCTGGCCTGGAACTCATGATCTTTCTGCCTCTGTCTCTTGAGTGCTAGGATTACAGATAGGTACCTTGTCCTGATCCTTTGATCATCCTGACAACCTATATTATCATGTCTATTTTGCAGGGAAGTTAAGTCACTTGCCCTAAGTCACTTGCCCTAAGGAATTGAGGCACTTAGTTATGGCTGGTGCCACAGTCTTCCTCCCAGAATGCATGAGGAGAGGAGCCTGTTGATGTGGGAAGGGGCTCAAGAAAACAGGACTGAGTTTTAGTGCTAAATGTCCTTTGTAGCCCCCGGGGTTGTAATGAGTTTATATGCTTTAACTGAGCCGGTGCGGTCGAGCAGGCCTATAGACTCAGTGACTCAGAGAGGCTGAGGCAGGAGGCTCACCTGATCCCAGAAGCTTGAGACCAGCCTGTGTAATACAGTGAGACCCCATCTCAAACAAACAAACAAAACAAAACAAAAACCTTTAGGTGGGTATAGTAGTTTGTGCCTATAATCTTAGCACTTGCAGGCAGAGACAGGCAGATCTCAAGTTTGAGGCCAGCCTAGGCTACATAGTGAGTTTAAGGCCAGCCTGGGCTACAGAGTGAGAACTTATCTGAAAGAAAAATAAAATAAAAAGCTTTAAGTGTAAAGTATTATGCAAATAGGAAATGGTGTAAGAACACAGGGGATAAAGTTGTATCTATCCAAATTTCAGAAGAGCATCTTATGCATGGAGGTCTACAGATTCCTGAAAACTGACAGGTAGTAGAAAGTGCATGAACTCTGGCATCTGACAGACCTGGGGCCTCGTCTTTCCCCTGACATTCTCTAGCTATGTGGTCCTGAGCACATCCTTTCTCTGGGCCTCAGCTCCTGCATCTTTACAATGGGGAGATTGTATACAGTGTGCTCCAGGAACTCTGCCAGCAGAGCAGGGGAGGCTCTGGGTCTGCCCTTACCAGACAACACACTGGGTTCAGATTCATTTTCAAGTTGACCTGCAGTGATCCCAAAGATAGCCAGACAATCTCAGGAAAGAAAACATTATCATGACTTAATTTTTAAAAAACTGAATATTCTATTTATGATAAGTGCTAATATACACAAATTCAGAAAATAATGAAAAACATAAAGAAGAATATAATCTTTAAAAATTCAAGATTGTTGAAAAATGTGACAATGAATAATATAAAGTTCATTTAGACACTGTTAACTTCTTAATGTGTGTCACTGCAAATTTTTGATTAAATGCAATTCTGATAATTTCCTTTTGTATAATCTTCCCTCATTAATTAAATATGAAGGATACTCTTTAGATATAGAAACTAGTTTTTAATAATTCTGGCTAGATTTGGCTAACCAATGAAAACATATCTTTGAAATTTCCTTGGCAATTGTTTTGATATCAATATTAATTGTCTAATTTTTATTATATTTACCAAGCAGAAAGTGAAAAACCTATTTGTGTAATTATTCCCAAAACTCTTTACAACCTTTAAAAAAAAAACAGTCAAATGCAAATCTGGATAATTAAACTTGACCTCTTTAGCTTTAGGGGATACTGTTGCTATACTTACAGTGCTTTCAGATTACCTCATTCTCTATACAATATTGTTTGTTTGTTTTTTTTAATAGACACAAAGAACCACTTTTGGATGGGACAGGGAGGCAGAGTGTCTGGTATATCAAACCAGCAGAGCCAAGTTGTCAATATCTGTCTAGAGCCTTCTGTCAAGAGCTGGAATCTGACAGCTGTCTTCCCTTCATGCCACAAATGATCCAGCTCATTCAATGAGATGAGCCCAGCTGGGAAGAAGTCATGGGTAAGTGCAGAGGTGACTGGAGTTAGGTAACATACCGTGAATTGTGTGAGGCATTTGGTTACCCAGACTCTCCTTCCTAGCGCCACCTGTATCAGTCAGTAGAAGCTAGAGTCAGCTCTAACAAAAAGCCCCGCCCCCATATCTCCCTGGCTTAACACAATAACAATTTATTTCTCACTTGATGCTATCTTTGGTAAGCAGGTAGACTCTGCTCATCCTACTCCCTCAGGGACTCAGGCAAAGGCTCCGGTTCAACACACGTGTCTAAGAAGTGTGGCATATTCTCAAATCTTCCATCTGGAAGTGCTATTATGCAACTTCCACTCTCATTTTATTGGACAGAGCAAGTCACAAGGCTCTACCTAACTTTAAAGTGGGTGAGGAAGTGAAATCCTGCCAAACCAACTAAGTGACCTCGGGCAGATGGATTATGCTCCATCAGTATTTGTAAAACAAGGGGTCCCCTGGCCTCTATATCCACCCACTCATTCATTCATTCATTCAGTTAGTGAGTACAGTATTCTGATTAGGTGCTCAAATTCTGGGGTCAGCTTTCTGTGCTCACTCTCAGCTAAGCTACATACTACCTGTATAACCTAGGCAATATCTTCTGGATCTCAGTTTCCTTATCTGTAAGATGGGGATGATAATAGTACTCAGCTCAGAGTTGTTATGCAGGGGTGTTGCAAGAATTATATAGGTTACATAGAACAGGGAAAGTGTTTAGAGTAATACTATGTGGTAGTGCTTTGCACATGTTAGGTTTATTATTCATGCATCCATTTAGCCTTTTAATCAATGAATATTTATTGATAATCTTGCTTGGTTATATTTGAAGCCTCTTATGAGGACTGAAAGAAAGAAACAAGGTGTAAATTCACATTGCAAATGACAGGCTATTCACAGAGAAACATAATAAGAAGACGTGGCATTTTTACATGACTTGGATTTCTTTTTGCTAACACTTATTGAGGGCTGGGATTTGGCTCAGTGGGTAGAGTGCTGCGCTACAGTCTCTGAGGCCCCAAGTTCAATTCCCAGCACCGCAAAAATGGGAGAAGGGCCTGGCAATCCACTCCCAAGGCAATCCCGAAACAGTCAGCCATTGAAAACCCTATGAGGGTCACTATGAGTCGGACACCGACTCAACGGCACCTAACAACAACAACAACACTTATTGAGAACACAGTATGTGTGAGGATCTACACTAATGCTTTCATAAGGACCCCAAGAGGTGGTCTTATATAGTTGAGAAATTGGGCATGTGGATGTTAGGTCTCAGATACCTCAGATAGTGACTGGGGGGCTCTGTCCAGGATAGGGTCCAGGCAATAGGCAACAGTGCAGGAGAAGCCTGTGCCTTTTCCCTGATGCTGGCCTGCCTGTGGAGAATCACCTTATCATTTAAGCTACTGGTTTGTCTAGGCTGAAAGGTTGGCAGCTCCTCAAAGCTGGGATTATCTTAATTCTTGGTGGTCTTTTCTTGCCCAGCATCACACCAGTGACACTATAGCATGGCAATTAGAAAGAGAGAGAGAGTTCCGCCAAATCCTGCCTCTTCTCTGGCTGGCTGATCAACTTTGGAACATCCTTTCTCTAGAGGATTCAGTTTCTTCACTGTTACAGCAGTTCCACAGCTCTATCTATTCACAAAGCCTTCAAGACTCTGGCTCCAAACGCTCACACCCTAATAGGGACTTGTTAATGTGACGAGAAGGCATGGCCCTACTTAGCAGGCTATTTAGTATCCTGTTAGGTCATTTAGCTTTTCTCTGGCACACTTCAAAGTCAGAGAAGAACAAATATTATCTGACATTAAACATCTTTCTTCATGTGAGCATAAAATTTCCATTTCCCCTCTAGCTCAACCAAAAAAAAGGGGAGTGGGGAGGAGAAGGGGGAACAGCCAAACTGGAGCTCATAAGTGCTCCTGCAACGTGTCCAGAGGAAATTTACTACAGCCGAGGCCCTGGGATAAGAAAGCAGACCCAGCCTGACCTCTGGAGGAAAAGTCCCCTTGAGACAATGTTATGGACGTGCACTTCCAGCTTGTGGAGGCAGAACATGCATGCTGCAAACACAATGGGCTGGGAGTAAACGGGTCCTTCCTGCAGATACTGGCCTGCAGAAAACACACAGAGAACTGGGGGCCAACAGAACGAGGTACGTGCCAGTCAACCTGGGAGCAGTTAATGTCGCCACAGCAAGCAGACCTGCTCAGCAGGTAAGCAATGAAGACTTGGCCTGACTCTTGGCCTCCCACACACTGCAGGCTCCAGCTCACAGTTTTTTCCTTCCCTCCCTCACATACTGACAGCTGCTAATATCAAGGAGCTTCCCTCCTCATTGTGATGGCTGGGCTCAGCGCTGCATTGACACCAATTCTTTTCTTTCATTCATTTTTTTTTTTAAATCAATCCTTTTAATCTCCTATCAACCCTCTGAAGCAAGTATTGTTCTCCTTCCCATTCTGCAGAGAAGACTCCAAAGCTCTAGGCTGCCTACCTGGCTGGGGTCACACTACTAGTGAGTGGCAAGATCTGGACTGTAACCCATGAATCAACTCCAAGGGCATTTCTGGGTCTCACTGGTGCTCCCAGACCAAGCCTTTCTCTCCCATGGACAGTGCTCATGCTGCCTGTCCTCTCCACAATGACAACGAGCCTGCCCGAAGTTTCCTGCCCTGGCTGGACAAAGATGTGTACACACCAACTTGACTTCCTGGGAACCTTCGAAAGCCTTGGCTTTCCATGGCTGAGTCAGTGCAGCTTAGTTCCATGTTCTTCGCTGGAACAGTCATACGAAAGTGTCTGGAAACTCCCCAGGTCTTATCAGTAAAGAATTTGGTGAAGATAATTCTTCTGCATTCTTCTGCTGTCTGACACATCACCTTGCCCTGGGAAGCTGAGAAAGGCCAGGAAGGCATGAGAGTGAAAACGAGTCCTAAATGAGGAAGGGCTTTTGGAACCAGCCTAGTAAACTGGCAGCCCCTGCTGCCACACACCACTGATAACAGCTGGCCTGAGAAGGCATCTCACAGGGCCAGTGACCCAATGTCCAGGGTTGCACTCCTTGGAGGACTCATAGCCTTGGCCTGGCCTGGTGCCATCTGCACAACCTTAGATTTAGTACTGAATAGGGCTGGGATTTAGTTCAGTTGGTAGAGCACTGCGCTGCAGTCTCTGAGATCCCGAGTTCAATTCCCAGCACCGCAAAAATGGGAGAAGGGCCTGGCAATCCACTCCCAAGGCAATCCCGAAACAGTCAGCCATTGAAAACCCTATGAGGGTCGCTATGAGTCGGATACCGACTCGATGGCACCTAACAACAACAACAACAATCTAATATGCAAGGTAGGCACTGGTGGTAGCTCAAGAGGTCAGAGATCAAGAGTGTGTTAGTCGGATCTGCACTCAAAGCTCAGATTTACTGCTTACTGGCTGTGTGACCTGGGGCAGGTTATTTAACATCTCCGTCTTGTTTTTTTTTTTATAATCTATCATTTAAACTCATGAGTTTATCTTGAGGATTAAGTGAGAAAATATATTTGCTCAGCATAATGTCTGACACATAAATGCTCAATAGTAGCTATTAATATCATTAACTATAAAACAATCATGTCATGTCATGAACTCAATTCAGTTCTGCCATGTTTATGGAGCACCTGATTTGTGTCAGGAGCTGTGCTTGGCTCTAGGAGAGGTGGAAAGACAGACACAATCTCTGCCTTCAAGGAGTTCAGAGGACACAGCCCCTTAGCAAATTATTACAAAACGTGAGGGAAACGTAGCAGCATATATATATATATATATATATATATATATATATATATATATATATTACATCTCTCTCTCTCTCTCTCTCTCTATATATATATATAGATAGATAGATAGATAGATAGATATGGGATATGTTGAGAGCACAGAATAGAGACACACAAGAAGAAGGGTTACTATGGGTTCCTGGAGGAGGTGATGCTTGAGCTGGGAGTGGGAATCTGCCAGCTACAGGAAGGAGGGCTGGGGGGGCGGTGTGATTGTAGCTGTGGCAAGAGGTGACAGCTTGAGTCAAGGCTTGTGCATTGCTCCATGTGTGATGTGAATTGGAGGTGGAATGGCCCGGGACAAAGAGACTCAGGAATTGATGGGGCCGAGCTGACTCAAGAGGGATGTTCTTACCCTTCTAGCTATTAACCTTTGGCAAGTCTCACTACCTCTCCGAGATTCAATTTCCTCACCAGGAAGAGAGACATAACACCAGCCACTTAACAGCCTGAGCTCTATGAATAATCGCTGCAGTGTTCATGCAGTGACAGGTTTATGGCTGCCTCTCGTACAGCAGGGTCTCTGGGGGCAGCCAAGACTTCTGGGCATTCATAAAGGAGCATCTTAGTGCAGCATTGCGTGTGTGCCAGGCCTGTGATGGACACTCCAGTGCCTTACCCAGTTAGCCCTGTCCATGGAGTAGCTGAGCACCACCACTATCCCCCTCCAAGGGTGTCCAGATGGAGGGCGTTCCCAGCACCCAGAAAATCCCAGACAAGTCTGGAGGAGTTGGTCATCCAACCAACAGTGACCCAGAACTTTACTTGAGGTCCTGCTACAAGCCAGCCGCCACTCTGGGATGACACCCAGGCCTGTTTGCTCTCCGCTCCGGGAGTTCTTAACCACCACACTATTACCTCAACTAGTGACTGACGTTCTTTCAAAACAGAGTGATTGCCGAACTCTGATTCATTCCCAAACAGAGCAATTAGTCTTCCCTGTCTTAAACTCACTAATTCTCCTTCGGCACAATGGGCCTGGAATTCCATCTGGGAATATGATGCCCATATTTAGAATACTTCAAATATTGTCCCGGGAACAGACTGTAAACAGAGGCGAGCAGAGGGGGGAGGAGAGGAAGGGAGGGGAAAGGGATGCGGCCACAGTGCCAGCACCTGTCCTTCCGGGACCTCGGCCCAGTGCGACCTCAGTTTCTCTGCCCCCGTCACCCTGCTTCTGTCCGGAGCCCGGGGGCACCAGATCCAAATATTTGGCAGGCTCACCGCAGAAGCCCTGCAGTTGAGCAGCAGCTGTGGAATGGGGTTTGGGAGGAACACTGAGCTGAGCAGAGAGCAAAAGCCACCAAGACCTTTGATTTTGCGTCCAAAGCACATTTCCTACCAGCAGCCTGCCGGTGCGAGGCTGGCGGCCCCCAGGAAGGATGAACGAGATGCCTGTTCGGCGACAGGCAGGCGTTATGACACAGGGGCAAAGTATTATTTACTCCCTGGGAACAGGTGCTGCCCGGGACTCACAGGCCTCTCTGGCCTGACTCCTCTGCCCACGTGTCCCAGCCCTTCTCAGGGGCAGCTCCTTCTGGCCCCCCACGCAGCCCTAGCCCCAGCGCCGTCTGCTCGCTAGCCCTTGGCAGCACAGAGCGCGGGAGGCACGGCGGGCGGGGGGCGCTCCTGCGCGGGGCCTATGATTGCTGGAATCAGCTCGTTTTACATAAGTCATTGGCACAGATGTCAGGTGATAACGACTTTTCGGCCTCGGTTAACCTGCAACTACCCTGTTGGTGCCCACACAGGTGCAACGGAAAGCAGCAAAGGGCTAGTCGTGAAATCCCAGGCCGGGGTGTGGGGAATGGAGTAATGCCGCACCCGGGAGTCTTCGCAGACTGGCAGGTTGGCCTCCAAAGAAATGCCCTCCACTCTGAACTTTTCGCAACTTTTCAGTGACAGGGGAGACAAACAACCGTGCAGGCAGATGCCAACTCCTACCAGCTGGTCTTTCCTTCCCTAACGATGTGTAATTTCCTCTAAATCTCTGTTTGGTAAGTGTGCTAGAGAAAGGGCTGGACTTTCTGTTGACTCACAAAACAATATAGAGGGCGGCTAAGCCATGTCTTTGCAGAGTGTGGTTAAGGACAAACAGAGAAGGGGAGGTGGGTGAGCGGAGGGCCTGCAGGGCTTCTTGGCTCATGAACTGACCCAGGCTACGCTACCCGGTGCCCTTCTTCTGAACCCCATGACACTCAGGACACGTTGGTGTCAACTGTGAATCCGCTTCCTGGCTTGGGGATGCAGGGAGAAAAGTGCTCTCAACCTGGCAGAGAAGGGAAAACAAATTTACAGATAATGACCACACCTGGCCCAGGGTCACAGGAGCATGGGTGAGAGACGCCACATTTCGTGGGTTCAGAAGAGGACAAGTGTGCACTTGGGTTGCTGGGGAGCTTGGGAGAAGATGGACATCTCACTTCCTGGACCACAGCCCACTGCGTCTTCACCACTATCTTGCCTCCAGGATTGCCCCTACTTTAATGCACCCTGTTTGCTGCTACCAAAGGAGTCTTTCTAACTTGAAAATTGGCATAGTCCTCCATTTGTCCAAAAGCCTTCAGTGACTACCATCCCTGCAGGTTAAAGGCTAGAATGGCGACATCATCACCCTGTCCTCCATCCCTCCCCAGCCTCATCTCTCAAACTCATCTTTTCCCACCATTTTTATTCCGACAGTGCTGAATTTTTTTTTTGTAAATTTTTAATGTACACCTTAATGTGATTCATTCTGACATGTTTTTCATTGTAGCATTTCCATATATGCATTTTGATGTACATTATTCATATAGGTGCCCCCTTACCCTCTTGTATGCTTCCCCCCC
>VMDO01034651.1:0-16832 GCA_007922755.1 Pedetes capensis
AAAAAAAAAAAAAAAAAAAAAAAAAGAAAGAAAGAAAGAAAAAAAGAAAAAGTAAAAAAGAAAAAAAAGAAGTGACTAGGGAAGAGTTGTCTCCTCAAAAGTAGAGTTGACCTTAAAGACAGGAATGGAGTAAAGCCCCTGGGACCTCCTTTTGCTGATGTTGCATGACTCAAAATCAGAAGAAACATAGTGTCTGCAACAATGGACTGAGATATAAAAAGATCACGTACATGGCACAGTGTTGGGTAGTGTTTCGTTCTGTTGTACATAGGCTGGCTATGAGTTGGATTTGATTCAACAGCACCCAACAACAATAGTTGTATTGGTTATCAGATGGAATGTCACATGTTGCAGTGTTTGTGTGGAAGTAGCCCTTATTTTATTTAATAATGCACCAAAGTGTTAGGCTAGTTATGGTGGCAATTTTATTACAGCATATTGCTATAATTGTTCTAGCTCATTATTAGTTATTATTGTTAATGTATTATTGTATCTAATTTATAAAGTAAACTTTTTCATCAGACAATATGTAGGAGCACACATAGTATACACTGAGTTCAGAACTATCTCTGTGGACCCTTAACCCACACAAGCCAGGGGCTGAAATTTTACACATTTACTTAAACATTCTCTTTTGATAAATATATGGATAGGCACATTTTTTCCTAAATCATTTGGGAATTGACTTTTACTCCTAAGCACTCCACTATTTCCTAAAACATACAATATGCACATAAACAAACACAGAGCAGTTACCAAAATCATGAAATTTAACATCTATACAATACTATTGTCTAATCACAGACTTGATCAAAATTTCCCAATAACATGTTTGTAACAGAAAATTTTTTTTTGGTTAGCACTCAGGATTGAACCCTCGGCCTTGCACTAGGAAGCACTCTACCACTGATCAGCACCCCTAGACCTCGCCTTTTTAAAAATTTTATTTTGAGACGAGGTCTCCCTAAGTTGTGAAGGCTCTCTCTGGCCTCAAACCTACCATCCTCCTGCCTCAGCCTCCTCAGTAGCTGGAATTACAAGTGGGCACCATTGCACCTAGATGTAACAAAATATTTTTATGGTTCCAGACCAATTCAGGATACCACCTGGACTACCTAGTGAGAGACTGTGTCTTAAAAGGAAAAGAAAATCCAACCCAGGTGCACTTAGTCAACATGTCTCTTCAGTTTCCTTTACCGTTGACCATTTGCTCAGAATTGGTTTTGTTGTTACTTTTGTTGTTTGCATGTTTTTTTTTTTTCCAGTACTTGGGGGTTGAACCCAGGGGCTTTGCACATGTTAGATGAATGATCTACCACTGAGCTCCACCCTTAGCTCTTTTTATTTTTTATTTTGCTAAGTTGTGCAGGCTGTCTCTGACCTTGAACTTGCAATTCTCCTGCTTTAGCCTCCCAAATCTCCAGGATTACAGGTCTGAACCACAGTGTCCACCTTCTCAGCCTTCTGTGGCTTTCATGATACTAACATTTTTTAAAAGAGCATAGACCATTTATTTTGTAGAATATTCCTTAATTTGGATTTGTCTAATAAATCATGACTAAATTCGAATTACGGGAGAAGGACGTGGCCACTCGCTCCTGAAACAATGACCAAACAATCAGCCACTGAAAACCCTACAAGGGTTGCTATGAGTTAGACAGAACTCAATGGCACCTAACACTCGCACACAAATTCACATTGTGCATGTTTAGGGGCAGGAATGTCATGGAAGTGATGTGTGTCCTTCTTGAGGCCTCACATAAGGAGATATTTCTTTTGCTCCATACTGATATGAACTTGGATCCCTTGGTGAAGGCGGGGTCTACCAGTTATCTCCACTCTATAGTCACAGGTGATGGGTGAGACAGCTCTGAGACTATGGAGCTACATTGTGCTTCATCACATTTTCACTCCCTCATTGGGACATTCTTTGATAACTTTTGCCTGAATCAGTTGACGTTTTGAATTACAAATGGTGGTTTCCAAACTTTATTATTCCTTTCACATTCATTAATTGGCATTCTACTGTAAGAAAAAACTTTTTCTTCTTATTTGCTTATGGATTATTTGGATTTAATTGTGGATTCTAAGTTTATTCAATGTGTTATGCTCCTCGACTGTCCTTATTTATTCTATACTCAAATTGTCCCAATTTTGGTCAAAGGGAGCCTTTTAAGGCTGACTTCTGTGCCCACTGACATGTCCACATCATTAAAAAGCATTTTTAAAAAACATTTTTTAAAACTTTCTGGTGCAAAAAAGATGTTATAACTTCATCTTGTTCTTTCTCTATTCCAACCCTGGAATCCCCAAACTACTTCTCCAAGAAGTCCTAGTTCTTTTTAGTGGGGAGTGTTATCTAGAAACTGAGATCTGAGTGGTGGGGGCATACATTCTAATATGGTGGTGATGCTTCTGAACCTTCACCCCTTGAGCTAGAAAATGTTTATATATATCATGATGTACATATATTATACACTACAATAAAATTTTACTAAACATTCAGGAGCTCCATCAAAATTATATCCATGTGGAGTCTTCTAAATGATAGCTTGGAAATAAACACTTAGCACAATCTAAACAGACACTTAATACCTATTTGCCTGTTGCCATGGTATTGGAAATACCACAAACCATGTTGCAAATCAGTTTGCATCAGATCCAATGTTTATAATATTTTCCCTTCTCAAGTAAGACCAACATTCCCATGATTCCTAGTAGGACCTTTTCCTTTCACAATGTCTTCCCAAGGCACCTGAGAATCATTCGTTTGATAAAGGTGGATGACAGTACCTGTACCACACTCCCCTTCCTCTTATTTGGGATACTCTCTTACCATTCAGTGATCAGGGAATGGAAAAGAAGAAAGCAGGTCCAGAAAAGAAACCATCTGGTATTTTTATCACCAATAATTTACTCTTGACCTTGGGAAGATTCCTTGGTATCATTTTTTTCAAAAACAAATGAAATATCTTACTCATAGGTTTCCAGGTTATTTGGAGACTTTTCCACCAGATAACTGCTTGGTACATATCCTTCATGGCTGTTAAAAGGAACATTAGTGTTTAGATTAATATAGAACTAATATTTACATCTTTATTTTAGACATTTAACTTAATAAATAAACTTAATAAAACTAATTTAACTTAATAAAAAGTCATTTAATATGGAAAGGTTGAGCCTGGCGTGGTGATGCATGCCTATAATCCCAGCACTCAAGAGGTGAAGGCAGAAGGATTGCAAGTTCAAGGCCAGCCTGAGATACATAGTGAACCCCTATCTAAAAAAAAAGAAGAAAAGAAAAGAAAAATATACACATATAACAGATATACACATATACACATATAACAAATAACACATATATACACATATAACAAATATATACACATATAACAAATAAATAGGAAATCTCATAGTATTTGGCATTCATGTTAAGGTGTTTAAAAAATTTAGAATAAAAGTGTTGGCAAAAGTAACAGCCTTCCATGTGTCAAAAGTAAGTTTTCACCACTAATGTATAAAATCTAATAAATACCAATTGGCTATTTTACTTAAAAGGCTCTGCTTGCTGCTCTTATTGTGACATTTCCTCTACTGGAAGAAATATTAATGTTCAGTCTATATTTTCTATGGTGCAACTTTTTTTGTGTGTGATAATCAGTATATTTTCCACTTTATGCCATTATTTTATAGTCAGGAAACCAAAATAATTAAAATATAAAAAATGACTTTCCAACCAGTATCCTCAAAGATACTCCCAGTTGGTACTATAAGCTTTTTAATTCAAGGCCTTGCTAATTGAGCTTCTTCAGATACATGAACAGCAGAAAAAAGGATAAGGTCAGGGTACATTTGGGGGTGGGGAGTCATTTTTGAGCATGGATTAATAATAGCGCATAAATGAAAAAAACACAGTAAGTTAATAAGAATATCAACCCTTTTTATATTTGTCTATAAATTTATAGGTCTCAAAGCACTTTCACACTCATTTAATACCAAAAAGTGGGAGTAGTCTCTTCAACTCTCTAGCCATGTGGTTTTTACCAGTGAAACTAGGTACTTAAACTAGATTTCACATAGAATCCCTCCACACTCTGCCAACTTTATAAATAAAGCCAATTTTCAATATAGTCACATTTAATGGGGAATGTGTAATTTGTGTCAAAGTGATATTGAGGAGTGAAGAAATCAGGAGAGGAGATGCCAAACATGGGATGATTATATTATATATCATATTCCCATGGCAGGTGTGACCAATTGATCACACTTTCTATGGAGAGCTGGCCTCAGAATCATCCTTAACACTCTGCTCAAGCAGCCATTGTCAACTGATAGGAGTAATCTTGTGCTCAAGTTTGCTATTCTTCTTCCTCTCTCTCTCTCTCTCTCTCTCTCTCTCTCTCCTCTTTCCTTCCTCTCTTTCTGACTTTCCCTTAATTTTGTCTTTTCTTGGCTATACCATATGTATACACTTATATTAGCAGAACATATAGTATTTTTGCTATTAAATAGAACGTCTTAATGTGCCAACCAAAGATGAATATGTACATAAATGACATCAATTCTTATCACCTGTATGTGTTGTTGTTGTATGTGGGTATACGTAATTTACAAAGTTCTTTCACTTCCATCACCTCATTTATTATCTCAACACTGTGAGACAGACCAAGCTGATGTTATCTACATTTTACAAATAAGGAAATAGATTCACAGAGTATAAGTGACTTGAGTCTGATCACATGTGACAAGTATCCTGAAGTCCAAGTCCTCTTGCTCCCCATGTCTTGCACTTTTCACCATGCCACACTATTAACAAAGCAGACCAAGAGAATTCCCAAAATACTAACTGGACTTGGGGTGTGTGGCAGGGGGCCAGGGTTCTTGTATGCCTTTTGAAGCACAGACTTGAGCCTTTCCACAGACCACTGAACCAAGGGCAAACTGTCATTTGAGGAAGGAAGAACTGGAAGAAAAAAATTCCTGGCACATTAGGTGTGCTAAATAATGTCAGCAAAAGGAATTAATTGTTATTTGTAGATTGCGCCATCTTGAATCTTCTCATATGGGCCTCCTCATAACAGGCAAAGAGAAGGTGATGGGACCAGCCTTGCTTGCCCCCATGGGTCAGCTAGGGAAGTTCCAGATGAGGAGTTTTGGGTCTGTTCTTAGCTGGTAAGCTACCCTGCCTTTCAAACCATAGTTCTTGATTTTACCACATTTTTACCCTCCTCACTTCTGCCTCTTTCTGCAGTGAGGTTGATAAGGTGACTAGAAAAAAAATACCTGGAGAGTGTGGATTTTAGTGGATGCAAGTATCTAGCCTTAATCTTGAAGATATTTGTGTCCCTCTTGTTTTTTTCAACCCATCAGATTTATCTACCCTTCTTTTCTCCCCTTCTTCCTTCCTTCTCCTCTTCCCCTTCTTCTTTTTTCTTTTCTATTCTTTTCTTTCTTTCTTTCCTTCTTTCCTTCTTTCTTTCTTTTTTTTTTCAGTACTGGAGAGCCGAATCCAGGGCCTTGTACATGCTCACTGAGCTGTACCACCAACCCCTTTTTTAATTTTTAATTTTTGAGACAGGGTCTCACTAAATTTCCCAGGCTGACTCTGGCCTTGAACTTGGCAATCTTCCTGCTGCAGACTCCCAAGTCTCTGGGATTATAGACTTGAACCACAGCACCCACCCACCTACCTACCTTTCTTTCTTCCTTCCTTCCTTCCTTCCTTTCTTTCTTTCTCTCTCTTTCTTTTTCTCTCTCTCATATTCCTTCCTTTCTTTCTTTCCTTCCTTCCTTCCTTCCTTCTCTTTCTTTTTTTTTGTCTTTCAAAAGTTTAACGATAGCCAGTGTTAGCACTTCTATAACGCTGTTAGGGGGAATGTAAATTTGGCAAGTGTTTTGAGGAAACTATCTAACAAAGTTCACACATCATATACTCTGACTCAAAAGTTCCCTAATTAGAAGTGGGCTATGTATGTGTGTGGATGTGAATTTAAGATTGCCAAGGTGCATAACCACTGCAAGATCTTCAGTGCAGCCTTATTTGAAGTAACACAAAAGAACCTGGAAACCAAATGTCCCACCATAAATGATTATTTAAATGCTTTTAATTCATTCATATATTCTAGCACTGTGCAATTATGTTAAAAAGAAGTTTGTAGGCGACGAAGACAAAATGTCTAAGATATATAATTAAAAGTTAAATAAAGGCAAAGAATAGCACCACTCAGCACAAAAGAAGAAAGAACTCACTCATAACTTTATGATCTAGGATACAAAAGAAAGTATTAACAGTGATTTTGGAATTGTGGCGGTTAATAGAGGGTGGGTTATTTTTCATGTATACTTCTCCCTATAGTTATTTAATGAATTGATTTTTTAGTGCTGGGGATTGAACCCAGGGCAATGTGCATGCTAGGAAAGCACTCTATCACTGTGTACCCCCAGCCCCTAGTTATTTTTTTAATTTTTAATGAAATATTGATGTAGGCTACCCAGGTATTGCATTACTAGAATGTTTTCTTTTTCTTTTTTATTATTTAAAATTAATAATAATCTCATACTCTAAGACATTTAAACCCTTAATATTAATATATAAGAATGTTAGTGAGTATTGTTTGTATTTGCAAAATACTAGAAATAACTTAATTGCCTAACAAGGGAATATGCTAAGTTAGGGTACGTTATGTGCTAACTTTATGCAGTCATTGCAATTATATTCTGGAGAATATTTCAGGGCACAGTTAAATACCTCTGATATATTTAAAGGAAAATATAAAGCCTTATGAAATAGTGCGAATCTTATGCATTTAAACTATGCACTAGAGTCTAAGTCATATATGCATTGCAGCGTATTCTGAAGGCTAACAACAGTAATTCTGTATTTTAGATTAGAGAAGGGCTGGTGAGATGGTTTTCATTCAAGAGTCCATTAGTATTTATTCCACCTTATTTTCTCCATGAATTATTTGGGTGGCTGGCTCGGTGACTATGCATAACTAAATCTCCAGTGTCTGCTAACGCTTTCTAACATAACCATTGATACGCACCATCTCTCCATACCTTTTCTTTTCAACAAGACCAAGTGCTTCATAGAGGGATGGACTTAGCTGCACTTAAACATTCAGGAACAATAGTGCTTTACAGAACAAGTTGCCAGTCTCCCAAACTGTTGAGGTCAGTGGAAAAACCCAGGTGATTTTTAGGCTCCTTGGGGCTAAGAGTGCTTCAGATGGGGTGCAGGGAGTGAGCTCGCAAGTGGGGGCCTCCCAGCCAGCTCTGAGAAGAAGAAAGCCTCCCTCACCTGGGGCCACTCCCTCTCCCTCCCTAGGCCCTCCTCTCCCAAGGCGGTGGTGGTAAGGGAGGGAGGTGGGGCAATCAGTCCAGCATGGCCTTTGTTCAACTCAGATGCCTTACCCATTTCTGTCCTGAACTCTCCACCAGTGGATCTCCGAACTGTCCAGTAGGTAGTACTCCTCATTGAACTGCAGCGTGAGTTCCTGGGGATCATTGGTTTGGTAGTCATACAGGGCAATGACCACGGTTTCCTCAGGCTCCTGAAGTGACCGCTGGGGAAGACACAAGAAAACCAAGCGCAGACATCAAAGGGGCGAAAGTGCACAGCAGGGTCCACAAGTCCCTGAGCCAAGTGCTCCCGGAGCTGTGCCGGTCAGCATAGCAGCTCCCCCAGCCCCTGGGTGGCCTTGCTGGAGACATCTGCTGTCCTCCAGTTTGAGGAGTTAGAATTGTCATGCTGAACAGGACGCAGACCTCAGTCCCCAATGCTTTCATTCTAGGAGGTAAATCCTGACCACAGTGAATTCCTAGCAGCAACCAGCTTTGCACAGAGGCCTGCTGGTTTCTCTGCTGGTCCCGTGGACTAGGGAGCAGCACCTGCCAGAAACATCACACTCTGGCCAAGGAGAAGCAGCTGACCTAAGTCATCCATGCAGACTTTTCTGCCTTGCTTTGTGGGTTTGTCCTGATCCACAGAATCATGGGCTGTCGGAGCTGGAATTCCTCTGAGAGGTCATTTCACCCACTCTTCTGTTTAGCATGGGGAGTCAGGCCTGGATGGAGAAGTGGATGGAGCCAATCTAAAAGAGCTCATCTCAATGCTACCTCTACTGTAGCACATGGGCTCCCTTCTTTCTCTTGTGGGTGCTCTGTCCTAAGTCGCTGCCCTGCAGTACCTCTCTCAGGATGAGTAGTTAAGATATAAAGAACAGACAATGCGGCACCCAATCTGCAGAGCTCAGGATGAGCCCACCTGAGATAGGCAGGCAGATGTGGGGAGAAAGTGCATTGGAAAAAACCAAGGCTGACAGTGACTTAGTGTTGGGAAGTTACAAGGCCTCTGGAGTCCACGTATTGACGGACCTGTGAGATGGTGGTGTTAGGGTACTGCACAGGACATTCTGTGGACAAGAGGCCTTTGCTTGGGAACTCATGGAAGGAGGAGCTGTGCTCAGAAGCACCGGAGGGAGATGCAGGAGGATACGGCATGGAACTCCCATCTCGACAGGTCCAGTCACTGATGAACCCCACAAGGTAAAGGGTCCGAGCACCGCTCGCAAATTATGGTGGTGCCTTTGCATAGGGGCACACAGGGCCTCTGGAGATTATATGGAGTGCGGCAGTGTGTAAGGCATGCCACAAGTATTTAGTGGGCAGGGGCCCAGAGTGTGCAATGCTCTGCAGTGCCCCATGCCCTGCATGACTTTTCGATGTCTGGTTAGACATCCATGTGATGAGAAACCTGTTTATAATTATTACATATAGAAGACTGTAAGCCTGGATCTTACCTCTACTCCATACAAAGTAGTGGGTTTCCCAGGCATGCCATGACCTTGTAGACCAAGAGGGGCTTAACTTTGTTCAATGCAGAACTTTGCCAAGAATTGTTTGCCATTTTGGAAGAGTGCGTCACAGATGGTAACACTACATTCCTGTATCCGTGAGTACAGGCTGCCAAATTCCATGGGATTCTACTTTCAGGTGCAAGCGATTGGTTGTTCCATTACAGTCGCACACCAATGTTTATATGTAGGAACCTGCTACATAATTTTTAATACTTAATATTTCAGTTAGGGTGTTTACTGAGTCTTAAAATGTGTGTATTTACATAAGTTGTATTAATTATGACTTTGTTTTCAGGATAAAAAAAGGATCTTTACAAAATATTTGTCATAAAAAGGGAGCTTTGGATCTGACATGGTTGAGAACCAGAGATAAATAAGCGGGAAATGAAGGATGAGTGGGGAGAAACTGAGGGTCTGTGAACTCAAGGGCTTTCATGGGCCCAGGTGACAAGGTGAGGCTCAGCGTAGATGAGGGTCCCATTTCCTGGCTCTTCTGCTGCAGGCCTTGAAGCCACTCTGGCCCCCAGAAGCCATCCTGGCCCCAGCTGGGGAGAGCGGCACAGGCCTAGGGAGCAGGGGCAGAGCTAGGGCAGCTTAACCGGGGCAGATGTCCCCTGCAGGTCCCTCAGGAAGCTCTTCCAAATCCCCTGGGTGGGGCCTGGGGGGAGGGCTGAGCTCCTGTGGATGAGGGGCTGAAGGAGGAGCTCCAGACCTCAGTGGAAATATGACCTTGTTTACACCCACAGGCAAGCAAGGCCTGGGACTGAGAGCAACTCTGACCGTGGTGTTCTCCACCTTGACCCAAAGTAGCCCTCTCACTCTCCGGAGGACAGCTGCAGTCTTTCCCACACAGCTGAAAAGCATCACTCTCTGCAGGCTGGTCTGAGTAGCATTGCCCCTTGGGTGAGAGAAGAAGAAGAAGAAGAAGGAGAAGAAGAAGGAGAAGAAGAAGGAGAAGGAGAAGAAGAAGGAGGAGAAGGAGAAGGAGAAGAAGAAGGAGAAGGAGAAGGAGAAGGAGAAGGAGGAGAAGAAGGAGAAGGAGAAGGAGAAGAAGAAGAAGAAGAAGAGAGGGAGAATTGATGCAGGTCGCTTGGAGTGAGAGGAAACTTGAAGGTCCTGGTCATGTGATGAAGGTCAAGTGCTGGTTCTAATGTCCTACGGTCAGAGCACAGCCTGGATGCTCCTCCAAGGAGCCTGACAAGCCATTGGTGAAGTCCATGGAGTGATGTATCAGCAGCATTTTCTGGCTTCCACCTTCACTAATTCTGAAAGCCAGGCAGGAGCAGCTGACTTAGATGAACCCTGTGGGTTTGGATGGGACCAGCAAGGGGGCCACGTGCAAGGAGAGCACTGGGGTTCCAACCCTGTGTGCACAGAGGCTGTTGAAAGTCCCAAGAAGGTCAGGGAAAGCAAGGGAAAGATAGCACATTTTCTGTGGCACTAGCACATTAGCATCTCTGTGCTGTTGTGAGGGAGTCAGCTAATGACTGATCTAAACGCCAGCCCAAGGTTGGAGGATCCAGAGCTTCCCTTAAGGTGAAGCTGCCAGGTTTGAATGTCACTGTCTTGGGTGCAGGGAGAAAAGCAGAGCTCATTCTTCAGGAAAAAGCAAAAGGAAGCCACGTCAGTAGGCTGTGGAATAGAGGACAGGTACTCACATGTGGGCATTGGTGTTAAGGTGACCATAACACAAGGGCTGATCATTCCCCTATCTTTTACTTTTTCCTGTCTCATTGCCAGAATCTACCTCCCCAGAGCCAGATCTAAATCTTCTAAGTCAGTATACCATACACCTGTGGTTCTCAAACTTGAAGGTGCTTACAGATCACCGGGAGGCCTGTTAAAATGCAGATGACTGAGCAGCTGAAATGCCCCCATAGTTTTGGATGCAGCAGGACTGAGTGGATCTGAGACCCTGCATGTCTAATGTGCACCTGGGTAGTGCCGCTGGTCTCTGGACTATACTTTGAGAACCACCACTCAAGCTAAAGACCACCACCTCATTTAGACCCACTTTGCATGCTGCTAGGTGGTTGAATGGCCTTAGGGAGGTGTCCAGATCTCTCTTGAGATGTAATTTCCTAAACTTCAAAGTGAGAATAAAACCATAACTCTCTGAAGTGGATAGAAGAGATCCTCAGTTTTAACACAGGTAGTAAATGCTTGGAAGTGTCTCGAAAAATATAAAAAATTAATGGATGTTTGTCTCCAAAGCCCTGTATGTCAAGGTACAGAGACACAGGTTGATGCCAGTACGTGTGGTGGAGTGAGTGAGGAGGTGGAGGTTCACTGCTGAGAGGACCTTTAAGTGGACTGTCCCACGAGACAGGCCAGGAACCCCACACTCCACGCTGAGTGCAGCTGATTCACACCAGTCTGCCCCAGGTGGCCCAGGTCTGCCCTGCAGTGCTGCGGTCGCCACACCTGGAGCGTTGGCTCTCACTCACCCTGTTGTCTTCAGGAGTGGGAGGAAGAGGCTTCTTTGAAGCTGAAACAAGAAAAACAGAAAAAGGAGGTGAGCATGAAACCCCCACCCTTAACAGAAAAGGAGCCCTCAGAGCACAACAGAAAAAAAGAAGCAGACGGAGGTGATGAGACAGAGACACCAGAATAGGCTTCACAGAACCTCTTTCATCTCTTCCAATTGCTGTTCCCAATGCCCTTTTCTAGAAGACACTTGAAACTTTCAGAAGTCAATATATTGGGCTCTCCTTCTGCATTCCTGGGCAAAAACTTGATTGGGAAGGTGATGAGGCTTAGCCCATTCCTGCAGGTAGAGCCTTCCACGGATGTATCTGCCACGTGCTGAGCCCAGGAGTGGGGATCTGTGACTCAGGGACAATGACTCACTGGCTTCAAGATGCTGCTGTGGGAGGGAGAAGGGGTGGATGAGGTGCGAGGGCGTCGTGCTGCTTTCTGAGGGGCTGGAATCCACTCTCAGTTACCTGAAGGCATCTGAGTACATGTTCTGGCTGCATGCCCCAAGCTACACACCTCAGGCCCTCTCTCTCCTCTCTGTATGTAACTTTTGTGTCCCCAGATCTGCCTCTCTTTAGCTCTCCCTTCTCTTCCTTCTTTCCTCCTCTCCTTCTCTCTCTCTCTCTCTCTCTCTCTCTCTCTCTCCTTCCTTTCTGCCTCTCACCATTTATCCTTGGTAGCCCTGCAAAGGTCAGGGCTGGAGTCAATGGACCAAGGTCACATGCCTGTCTGGACAGGAGGGCTGAGGGTGTGGGAGGTTCCCCACAGGCTTTAGCTTGGTGTGGCCATCTCTGTAATCATTAGCAGTAAGAAGAGAGTGGGCTGGGCAGGAAGGCAGGATGTCCTCAGCCCTAGAAACTGTGGATTTGAAGCTGGACAGCCTGTGCCTGGGGTGTAGAGGGGAGATTCATACATTGACCCTGGAGCCCAGCCTTGTGCTGGCCCCTTAAGCAAGGTTAGGCTGGGCTACTAATTTGGTTCTCACATGGAATCAGAAGTCTGGGTCCTGCTCAGCACTCAGCCTGCCAGTCTAACCTCACCTGCGTTGTGAGCCACGTGCCCTTGGGCCCCTTCCAGCACTGGGCCTTCCATGATGGGTCACCTTCTCTTCTTCCTGTGGCCTTGCTCTTTCCCTCCTTCCTCCCTCAGTAAGACCCAGCATTGGAGGTGCTCAGGGCTGGCTCCATGGTGGAATGGGCATGGCTGTGGGTGAGTGCTGCAGGGTCTGTTTTCACTCAGCCCCTTCTGCTGCTTCCCAGACACAAGCACATGTTGTATCCTAGCCTCAGGTTATTTTATCACAAATAAGGGCAAGTGGACACTTCTGCCACTTAGTAAGAGCTCCTTATAGGGCAATATGGGGCTAAGAGCTTTCCATATCCCACATGAATCTCCCAACAATCTCCCAAGGTCACTACCTATTACCACTCTCTTCATTTAGAAATGAAGAGACTGCCTCCGAGATTCAGAGAGGCTAAGTCATATATAGAAAGCCACACAGCAAAAAAATGATGGGACCAGGACTCATCTCAGACTTATTTTTTTTAAATCCATATACCCTCCACTGTGTATGTGCCCAACAACAGGAATCTTATTAGCCTTCACCCTGGGAATATGACCACATACCGTGATCACAGCCCAATATGCTTCTCAGAAACTCTGCTCTTTTTAAAAACTATGGTGGGTGAGGTTGTTTAACCAAGTCAGAAGGGGGTTGAGGGAAGTGATGCTCAGAGTGGAAGATGGCAAAAGCAAAATCATTGTCAGAGCACCCGTGGAAGTACAAGGTGGTGTTAGGCCCTGGGGTCACAGGGGATGAGTTCCCCACTCAGATGCTCCTAATGCCTCCGCCATGTGTCTGCCACTCAGGGGCTGGGAAACCTGTGCACTCTGCAGAGGAACAGCTGCAAGGTGCATGGTGAGAACTGCGAAGTGGAAACGGATCAGAGAGCTTCACACTTGGAAGGGGGTGTAGGCATCATTTCCTCTTGGCCCCAAGACCTCCCTGACCATTTTAGTGTTGAGGGCCTTGGGGCCCTTAGTGGCCATGTGGCTCCTCTGAGGATACACCGCAAGATGCTGGTGGGGACCCAGATGAGCTCTGGTTTGGTGAAGGTTCTCCGTTATGGAGGCAAGCCCAGACCAGCAGCTCTTCCTGAAGATTCCATCCTACCAAACCCCTCACGCTTCTCATCAAATACCAGCTCCTGAGTAGCATCAACAGGGCTAAAGTGCAGGATAATTGACTTTTTTTTCCCCAATACTGGGGGTTGACCCCAGACCCTCACACATGCTAGGGAAATGCTCTACCGCTGAGCTATACCCTTCAGTCTCTATTTTTTACTTTTTATTTGGAAACAAGTCTTCACTAAGTTGTGCTGGCTGCCTCTGGCTTTGAACTCATGATCCTCTTGACTTTGCTTCCTGAGTTGCTGAGATGATAGCCAAGTGCCATGGCACCTGGCAGGATCACTGACTTCTAAAACATGATAAATATTATTCACTTGGGGCAATGGGCTGATGACCTTGAAGCACTTTCTTCAGTAAGAAGTGGTGGTTTTTTAAAGTGGTGCTGAGGGCCTGTGACTCAGGAAGCCATGGAAAACCCGGCCACATATTACAACCGCCTTGTACGGTCAATCTGAAGTATTATGTTCAGTGCAAAAAGAAACCGACAGGTGAGTAAAGGTAACTGGTAGGAGAGGAGGAGAGAAGAGGAATATGGAAGCAAAACAGTTTCTCATTCTGCCCCAAGACACATTCACAGGGCCCTTCCCCGCTGTCTGAACTGGAGCATGTGCAGTTGCTCAAAGCCATCCCTGTCTCTAATGTCGTAACATCTGCCCCAGACAGCTGTGAGGAACCAGAGCATTATGCAGGTGAGAGTGCACTAGAGTGAAACTGCACTGTGTTGGAGGCTAAGGTCCCAAAGTTGTCATCACATAAAGCAAAATCAAGTCAGAGTCCAACCCTCAGGAACTGAGCTTTTGATCCCAAAGGCCAAGAAACAACTTCTTTTGTGGTCACTTTGCACTTAGACTGTAGACTCCTTTTCTCTGAGATTGTGTCTGTCAAGGGCAAGTTTAAAGAAGAGGCAGGAAGAAGCCACAGGGTAAAGTAAAGCATTTCTCCTTCTCTCAAATCTATTGAGTTGAGTTTGTGTAATTCACTATGTGTGATGTGATGGCACTGTAATAAATAAGTAAATATGATATTCTTCGTAAAGTTATCTCTGTAATTTCAGATTTAAGTAGACCATGCCATTCAAATTTCCCAAAATAAGGCTCCAGCAGTGCTTCTCAGACTTTCTTGTGCCACAAATCTGAAGATCTTGTTAGGAGGCACATTCTGATCCAGAAGATCTGGGGTAGGACCAGATGTTTTCCCTTTCTAACAGGCTCCTGGGTGGTATGGATGCCAGTGGTCTGAGGCCCACACTTGGAGCAGGAAGAGGTGCAAAAACATCAGCTTTGACATGAGAAATCATGAACAGAGTGGTGTAGGGACAGAGGATGCCACTCTGAACAATCTGAGAATGCAGAGTTTTGCCTGTGATCCCTGATGCCCCTGATCAGGGAGGGCTGAGAACGTCCCCCGGATGATTCCCGCAAAGAAGCAAGGGCATCCCAATCTCACCGTGCTTGGTCGGATCGTACTGGGCACAGCCTGCTGCAAGCTTCTCCAGCTGGGAACAGCACCTCCACCTCCCGTCCATCCAGAAATTAGGGTGATAGGTGGACACCAGGCTGTTATTACTCCTTGTTTCTGAAAGATGTTGGGACAAGGAAAAGTTATCTTTGGGGCAGTCTCTCAAGGGCCACAGATTTTACAACTTCCTGAGATTGGACTCTGCTGTGCCGCCTGTGTGACCCTTCCCTGAAACAGTCCAAAGATGGCACTGGAGTCCACTGTGCTGTTTACTGAGGGGCGTGTGTCAGATCTAGGCACTGGTAGATCAGGGTTCTTCTCTCACTCTGCCACTGTCTAGTAGTGTGTGTTTAGGTTGGGTGAACCTTCACCTGAACCTCAGTTTACACTGCTTTGCAATGAGGTTGTTAGACCGCATTGGTGGTACCTTGGGGGTCATAGGAAGGCTGAGAGGGTGGGATTCCCACCTCTCTACCTCGGTCACCTTCAACCACAGAAAACTGGCTTTTATCCCTCCTAGATTTGTGGCTTTGAAGTAAGGTTTTGGTAAGAGCAAAAGGGACTCTGCCAGTGTGTGTGGAGGCAACCCCCAGAGCAGACAGTCTCTGGTGCTCCTTCCAGTGCTAATACCCTGCCTGTGAACACCCTTCATGGGGGAAGACCAGCCAGATGACACTGCTATGGCCCTGTGATTGCTTCTGCTTATCGACTGCTCTCTGGTCCTGGCTGCTGGGCTCCAGAGCACCCTCCACTCTGCCCAGCACTTGTCTATTCACAAGCGCTTTGAGACTCATTAGACCTTAGAAGCAGGCAAGACCTGAATTTTCATCCTTGTTTTTCAGACTGAGGAATCCCAGCACCAGAGACAGCAAGGGAGTTCCCTGTCCTTAATCGTCACAGCTACTTAGAGGCACATTGACATTTGAACCCAGACCAACTGGCACATCGCGTGCTTCCAGCTACAGAATAACAGAAACGCTAGCCAAATGCTACTTTGGTGATGAGAGTTGTTCCAAGTGTCCTGCATGTCCTGAGACATTTAACCCTCCTAAGCATCCTGCGTCTGTGATTAGTCAAAATTTATAGTTGACGAAACAGAGACCCGTGAGGGTCATGGACCTTGGCCAACGTCACACACTAGCAACTGGCAGAGCTGAGCTCTCCACCTTTGCAGCCTGTTTCCATCCACGTCCCGGGGCCTTAGACACTGTACAGTCTAATTATGGTGTCAGGCAGGTGAGGCTGATGGTGAGCTAGCTAGAGTTTATTGGGTGCTGAGTTGGGACCAGCTGGTTCTAAGAATTTTTCTCACATCAGCTGGGGAGACAGGCCCTGCTGTTCTATTCTCTCTTCTTTTCCTTGTTTAACAGATGGGGAAACTGAAACCCAGCACAATTAATAACTTGTTCAAGAGAACACAGGTAGTGGAACACCCAGGATGTAAATCTAACTGATCCAACTTAAGGGTTTCACACTCTTTTTCTTCTCACCATACCAGGAATTGGCCAACTTTTTCTTAAAGGACCAGATAGTAAATGTTTTAGGTTTTGCTGGCCAGGAGACAAAATCGAGGGTATTATGTGTGTTCTTACACAATGCTTTAAGTTCATGAGGCCCTTGGATTGATCCCCAGCACCACAAACAAACAAAGAATAACAACAAATATAAGCACCATATAAAAATACCAAAAAAGTCTTAGCTTGGAGCCTTATAATAACAGGTGGCCTGAGACATGATGATAATGAATTTGAGGCCAGAAACAAAACCAAATAAAAACAATCACAATGGAAAAGAGAGAGAGAGAGAGAGAGAGAGAGAGAGAGAGAGAGAGAGAGAGAGAGAGAGAGA
>VMDO01034652.1:0-16776 GCA_007922755.1 Pedetes capensis
GGGAAGGGTGGGGGGGAAGCATAGGGGAGGGTAAGGGGTAACCTATATGAATAATGTTTATCAAAATGCATATATGGAAATGTCACAATGAAAAACATGTCAAAATGAAACACATTAAGATGTACATTAAAAATTTCTAATAAAAAAGTATAGCCATAAAGTAAATAGAAAAGAAAGACTAAAGTGTTTTAAAATACTTTATTAAACCAAAAGCCAGTAGGAAAGGAGGAAGAAAAGAAGAACACACACATTTAAAAAATAACAATAGATAATTCTTAGTGATCACCCAAACAGTGGCCCAAGGCACAGCAGAGATTGAAACCAAGTTCTACTACTTACCATCTGGGTGACCTAGGTGACCTCTCCAATAAATTTCCTTATCAGCAGATAATAGTACCTGCCTCCCAGAATTATAGGAATTTTTAACAATCATGCCAGTTAGGATAGTGCCATTAGACTTAAGAAACCATCAATAAATGAAGTGGAGAAGACACACATACAAAAAAAAAAACAAAAAACAAAAAAAACAAAAAAAAATGCATTAGTCAATTTTGTGTTACTATAACAAAACACCTAAAATAATATGCTTAAAAAATGGAAAGGTTTATTTTGGTTCACAATTTCCAAGGTTTCTGTCCATGGTCAGTTAACCTTATTGCTTTAGGGCCTATAGTGAGAAAGCACATCAAAGCAAGAGCACGTGGCAGAGGAAGCTGCTAAGATCATGACAGCCAGGAAGCAAAGAGAGAGGAAGAGAAGGAGCCAGGGTACTAATATCCCCTTCAAGGGCTCACCTCCAATGATGCACGATGCCCCACTAGGCCCCACCTCATACAGTTTCCACCACCTCCAATAGCACCAGGCATTTGACACACAGGTCTTCAGAGGACAGTCAAGAGCCAAATTAAATCAAGCAGAAAGTTAAAATCCTGTGAAAGACAAAGGATGAAAAGCCTTTCGTTAATACGTTTCGCACATACGTTGCTACCATGTGAAACCTCCACTGACTCCTCTACAAAGAAATAATTGATCCATCCTCAGTGCTTCCAGGGCATCTTATATATAGCTCCCCAACGTGTTTGTTGTGCTGTGGGAGCTTGTGTGTTGCTGTGATGCTGAAAGCTATGCCACTGGTATCACAGATACCAGCAGAGCTACCCATGGTACACAGGTTTCAGCTGAGTTTCCAGACTAAGACAGGGTAGTGAAAAGGACCAAGCAGCCCACTCCCAAAACAATGAAGTGTTGAAAACCCTATGAGTAGCAGAGAAACACTGTCAAGTATAATGCCAGAAATTGAGCACCCCCAGGCTAAAAGACAATTGAAAGATGACTGGGGTTGCCTCCTCAAAGTAGAGTTGACCTTAATGATGAGAATGGAGTAAAGCCTCTGGAACCTCCATTTGCTGATGTGGCATGACTCAAAACGAGAAGAAACACAGTGGTTGCAACAACGGGCTTAAATATAAAAAGTGATGATGTGTGTGTCACAATGTCAGGTAGTGTTTCATTCTGATTTGACTGCACCGAACAACACACAATGATGCCACTTATTAAATTGAAGTAAACTGTCCTTAAACTTTCTATTTTGAGATTATTCTTACACATATGGTTGTAAGAACACAGATATCCGTTGTGCCCTTTATATCAATGGTAACATTTTGTAAAACTATAGTACAATGTGTGTGACTAGACTGTTTTCATTGATGCAATCAAAATACAGAGCATTTCTATTATCACATGATCCTTCATGTTACCCTGATAGAAACATGACTACTTCTTACCCACCCCCTGAAAACCACTAGTCTGTTCTTCCATTCTATAATGTTGCCATTTTATAATGCTCCAAAATTGAATCACAGTGTATAACCTTTTGGCATCATTTTTTTTTTCCACTCAGCATAATTCTTTGGGGATTAGTCTAAATTGTTGAGTGTACTGTTAGATGTTACTTTTCATTGTTGAGTAGTATTCCATCATGTGAATAATCACTTGTTGAAGGACAAAAGTTTCCACTTTGGGACTGTTATGAATAAAGCTATTATGAACAAACACATAGAGGTTTTGAGGGGGCAAAAATTTTCTTTCTATAATAAATGCCCAACAGTGCAACTGCTTTCAGTCTTTATTTCACTGATTTTAATCTATCATTTTTGCTTCCAATGTCATTAATATTTACTCTTTATGGTTTTTTCATTGTTGTTTTGGTCTTATTTTTCTGTTTTATTAGAGTCTTGAGGTCAAAACTTAAGTTATTTGAGTCCCCCTCCCCCTCTCCCCCCTCCCCCTCCCTCTCCCTCTCTCTCGGACAGGACTTGTTATATAACCCTTGAACTCCTGATCCTCCTGCCTCAGCCTCCAGAGTTCTGGGGTTACAGGTGACTGCTATAGCTGGTGAGGCATCATTTCTCTCCTGCTGCTTTAAGACTTTCTCTAAAAAGAAAACTAAAGTTTTCAGAAGTTTGTGTGTTGTGTATCTTTGGGTAGGTTTTTTGGGGTTTATCCTATCTGGGGTTCACCCAGCTTCCTGAATCCACAGAGCTCAAATTTTGCCATATTTAGGAAGTTTTCAGCCACTATTTCTTCAAATGCCCTTGGGTTCCATATTCTTTCTTCTGTCTGGGACGTCAGTGATACAAATGTTATAATCCTAGAGGACTCTGTTCCTTCCTTCCAGTCTAGTTTCTTTCTGTTGTTCCAATTGGGTAATATGTATCATTTACCTTCCTCAAATACCTTCCTGGGAGAAAGGCATGTGCTGTCTCTTTCCTGCAACATGGGGAGAAAAGTCCAGGTTCCTCACTTGGATGTCCAGGTGTGGACAAACACATCAGTCCTGCTGGACAAGGCCTGGCGTCTGGACTGTGTACCACACCTCCATGAGGCCACACTGGCTGGGGGCATTGGTTGGAGTGCCCCCTTCCTTTTCTCTAGGTAGTGTCCCCTGACACGCCACGGAGGCTGGCTTTCTGACCACCAAGCAGTAGTGAACATCCTCACTCTCCCCTAGGCCTTCTCCCTTACCACCTTGGTAGGGGCCAGGTCTCTCCTTATAGCCTGGCCAGAGTAAAAGTCTAGGATTCCCACCAGGCCTTTGCTGGTAGGGAGAAAGCAGTAATGGTCTAAAGAATTCTGTCTTGCTGGGGGCCCCTGCTAATAGGCTTTATTTTTAAGGATCTCCTGTTTTGTTTTGTTTTGTTTTACTTTTCTCTCTATACCTGCTGGCATTTTGGGTCACTGGATTTGTTTTTGTTTGTTTGCCGTGCTGGGGGTTGAACCCAGGGCCTTGTGCTTGCATGCTTTGTAAGTGCTGGACCACTGAGCTGCACCCTCAGCCCATTTCTTTACTTTTTGAGACAGGGTCTCGCTAAATTATGTAGACTGCCTCTGGTCTCGAACTTGCGATCCTCCTGACTCCACCTCCAGAGCCGTTGGGATCATAGGAGTGCGCCACTGCGCCTGGCTAAGGATCACTGGATTCTTCAGCTCTGAGCGTTGGGTATATGAGACAAAAAAAGGAAAGAAAGAAAAAAATCACCGCCAGGAAGCTACCATCATGTCTTTTCTTGGGTCCTGAGATCCCTAGACCATGTGCCTTCCCTTCTCAACCTTTCACCCTGTCTTTATGATCGTTTTGTATATTATAGTCAGGGTTTTTCAATGTATGTAGCAGGAGAAATAGGGAAACACAGTTCTTTCTTCCCAGAAGTGGCAGTATAGAATTGCACTTCATTTTTACATAATTTTTTCATCCACTGAAACGTTTTGAGGGCATGGAATATGCTTTATTCGTTTTTATTTCCTCTGCACCTACCAGTGAACATGTATCCAGCATATGCCAGTCGTATGAATGTATGAATGAACGATGTGCCTAAGCGCCCATGAATAATCCACTGCCCCATCCAGCTCTCTCCACTCTTCCTTGCAGCCTCTGAAACACTGAGACTCTCTGCCCATAATTCACCTGCCTGTGTGCACACAGCTGGGACCCTGAGATTTCCTCACTCCCTGCAAGGGCTTGCACTCTAGTTTGACTGTGTGTGTCCCGAAGACCTACTGTGGGCAAGCAGACCAGAGACAAGTAACAACAAAGGCCACAGTTCTGAAGTGTAAGGAGAGCTCACCCCTGACATCTGCTAGGGAGCAGCTGGCAGTTCCCAGTGAAGAAAACACTAGAAGCCTTCGGAGCCACTCTGCTTGGCTGTTTCCATTTCATCTCCCACCTCCAAAGCTGCCAGGTTAGAATCAGAGAAAACAAAGCAAGGGAGCTTTTGGGATTTCACAAATTGAAACAAAATTGCATCTCATTAAAATGTGCACACACTCTCACACGCAGCATACTGGAGTTATGGGTTACATGAATTCCCAGACCACTGGGTAATTTATTCTGTTCCTATTCCCATACTGTTGAGAGGCACAGAAGTACAAACTAGCAAACATAAATAATGAACAGCTTTAGTGCCCTTATCAATCATAAACATTGTACTAAATTCCTCAGGAGAGGTTGGTAATAAATCCTCCATTCATGGTTTGGGGTGCCCAGTCCCTACCTGAGGGACTTGCGAGCCAGCCTCCCTTCTTCTGTGATTTTGTCCAAGGGGGCAGAAGCCAGGCTGGAACTGCTTTTTAACCATGATCAGTCAGTTTCATACCCCCCTCTCCTTCCAAGGAATAGATATGATTGAACCAGCTCTGGAAATTGAAATATAACACAAACCACATAGGAAATTTCACATTTTCAAGAATTCACTTATTTAAAAGGCAAGAAGAAATAGATGAAATTGGTTTCCATAGTACATTTTATTTAACCCCCAAAACCCCAAATATTATCATTTCAACATAAAATCAATACTTTGTAATTATTAATGAAATTTGTACAAACTTTGTATTATGTCTTTGAGACTGAGTATGCATTTTACATTCATGGCTCTTCTAAATTTGGACCAACACACTTCAAGTGTGGCTAGCATCTATCATGTTGGATGCTGCAGATCTAAGCCAAGAGCAAATGAATGCATGTATGAGTGAATGAATGCGTAAGTGGGTGAATGGATAAATAAGTGAATGCATGGGAGTGACTGAAAGAACTAATGAGTGACTGAGTGAGTGATGAATGGGTGACAAATGAATGGATGCGGAAGGGACGCTCCATGAAAGAGCTGCCTTCCTGGGGCAGGGAACAACCACTAACTCTGCACTGCACTCTACAGTTTACCCAGGGCTTTCACACCATCTCTGTAATGTCACTTGTCAGCACTATGGCAGAAAAACTAACCCAAACAAACTTAGAGGGAAGAGGTATCTATTAGGGGCTAACAGTTGGAGGAATCCATCCATATCGGCAGCTGGGCAGACATGTCAATGGCAACGGGAGGCGTCGGGGTCCACGTCAAATGACCTTACATCTTTGTGAGCAGGAAGCAGGCAGCGAGCTGGGCTATGGGTCTGGGGCAAAAACCTCCAAAGCGCCACCCTCTGCATCCTCAATTCCACAAACTCAAGGCCCATCGCCCAAGTTCTGTGACCTCCACAAACAGCACCACTCGCTGTAGACCAAGTGTTAAGGCTCATGACCTTTAGGGGGCACTATGTATTCAAACCAAGACAGTCTCTAATCTCTCTTCTTCCAGGCCTAGGCCCTCCCAGCCAGGTCCCAGCCCAGAAGGCCACTGCCAGGTGAGTTCTCAGAGCCCAGTGTGGAGTCAGGTAGAATATTTTACCAGGTGAGATATTCACCTGAAGCACCTAAGCACCAGGTGCTCAGGCTAGGGCTAGTGAGTGTAAAAAAAAAGTCCAGTGTTAGTAAAGGACTGGATGACAGCCAGTCATGGGAAAAATGGAAGGAGACATGGCTGGAGAGACAATCAAGCCCTAGTCACCCATGTAGGCCTGGGAAGTAAATTAGTCCTAGAAATTCTGTAGAGACAGAGAGCAGACGACTGGTTGCCACGAGCTGGGGGGGGTTGCTTATGGGGTGTGGGGTTTCCTCTAGATGACAAAATGTTTAGGAACTAGAATGGAACTTGTATGAGCTTTCTGTGTTGTTGTTATTGTTAGGTGCCGTCAAGTCGATATCCGACTCATAGCGACCCTCTGTACAATGGGAAAGACTATTGTCAGTGCTTCTCTGCTGTGCATAGGGTTTTCAATGGCAGATTGAATTTTGGGAGGGGGTTGCCAGGTCCTTCTCCCAAGCCTACAGCTTCCGGTGTTCCCAGGCGGTCTCCCATCCAGGTACTAACCAGGCCCGACCCTGCTTAGCTTCCGAGATCTGACGGGATTGGATGCCACAGGGCTATAGCTGCAGGCGAGCTTTCTGTAGCAGTGACTAAAACACCTAAGAGAGCAGCTTCATGGGAGGAATTGTTTATTTTGGCTCATGGTTTCAGAGGTTTCAGACCATAGTCCTTGGCTCCATTGATCCTCAGCCTATGTGAAGCAGACCATCATGGTGGTGGAAGTGTGTGGCTGAGGCTGTTCATTTCATGGTGGACAGGAAGCAGAAAGAAAAAGGCAATGCTGTTGGCTTCCTCCTTTTTCTCCTTTTATTCCATTGGGGCCCCCAGCCTATGGGACAGTGCTGCCCATATTTAGGGTAGGTCCTCCCTGCCTTAGATAATCCTTTCTGGAAACACTATCACAGACATACCCAAAAGTGTGCTTTACTAATCTCCTAGGTGCTTCTCAATCCAGTCAAGTTGACAAGCAAGATTAACCATCACAGAACTAGATAGAATGATGGTGGAACAACATTGGGAATGTACTAAGTACCACTGAGTTGTACACTTAAATCATGGTTGAAAATTGTGTATTTTGTGTTTTCTGGATTTATCCCAACTTTAAAAAGTACTGCTAACACTCCAGTTTTGGGGCTTCTTACTCAAGTCTGACTCTCCTTCCCCACCACCGCAGCCCACGCTACCCAGCACCAATTCAGTTCCCTGGGCTAAGAATCCTGAACACCCTATCATGCCCACAGAGAGGCGTCTTCCATTTACTGCAGAGAAGTGCAGCCAAAGAAGAAACAGAATCACAAGCTGCCAAGTCTGGAAGAGCTGATAAATTGTATCTTTGACAAGCACAGCAAGGAGCTTCGTTAGGGGATAAGTGTCAGGTTAAGGGTAGTGCCCCAAAAATGCTGAACTCCACTCTCTGGCTCGTTAGGGAACTTTAATCTCTGAAATCTGTAAACCCTTCTTGAAGTTATTTATATGTTCAGCTTGTGCAACATCTCTTAGGGATAAAGAGTTGCATAAATTTATACTACTCGCTGGGTAAAGTGGGATTCCCTTTAGTTCTCCTAAAATTATCTCCTGTCAAGTTTTATGGGGATGGAGGAGAACGAGGAATTTAGGTCTAAGATGTTATGATTTCAACATCCACTCTATCTTTCATGATTGGAAAACCTTTCATCCCATCTGCTATCAGTCTCGATCTTTCCAGATTTAAGAAAGCTAATTGCTCCCCTGTTCCTCTTGATCATTTTAGTTGCCTTTCCTACAGTTTTTATATATTTGTCTCCTCTCTCCATATAAAGGGGTAGCAGTTAGAATGTATTGAAATACTAGAAGGAGAGAGAGAGAAGAGGCAGTGTCTACCAGACTGAGTCAACCATATGGTTGGCCCACAGGTTCATGGAGGAATTTACCATTTGCATTCTCTCCCTAGGCTTGTAGGATTACAGGCACTGCCTTCCTCTCCAGCCTGCATTCACAGTGCTCTGGGCACCCTGGCTTCTTTCACTTTTCAACAGTGTCAATATCTTTTGGACCTCACTCTGGCACACACTCCCACTGACAGAAGGGAGATGTGCCTGTTATGGAGAAAATCTCACCCCATATTTGTGGAGTGATGACTAAAAGTTCCCCACATTCTGGGACTGGGGAATTCAGAGATGAACTAAACCCAGCCTGTGCTCCAAGGAACTGTCAATCAAGTGCAAAACAAAACATCAAGGCAATGAACACAATGAAACAACAACTGCATCCCAGTGCTACAATGGGAGCCCAGTATATCTGGGAAGTGCAGACAAGGGTCACATGGCCCCTGTGAGGGGCATCATGGAAAGCTTCCTGGAGGATGTGGCATCTCACATGGGTTTTGAAACATAACTGGGAGTTCCCCAGTGGTGGAGGGGGAGGGGAAAGACCACATGAGAAGAAACACTGAGGAATGAGAGAGAGATCTGGGGTGATGGAAGACACGCTTAGGCGGTAGAAGGTGAGCTGGGGGTGTAAGTATTGGGGGAACCAAAGAAGTCAGGTCACTTGGAACTTCCTGTGAGCCCCATACCAGGACAAGGGCTAACAGGAAAGAGGGGCATCTTCTCTTTGAGTACCTGGCACCAAACAACAGAGCTGCTGCTGTCAACCCTGTAGGCTGAGGTGCTTCTTGTCATCTCCTTCTGAGGAGCAAATGCACATTTGTCTCCCAGGTCCTGCTGGCCTCAATATTACATACCCATTTCTCAGATAGCTATACCATTGCCAGGGGGAAGCTACGCAGGGAGATGAAAAGAACATCACAGGGCAGTTGAGACTTCATACACACACATGCACACGCTCACACTCACCCTACACAGGACAGTAGCCCCAAGGCTTTCACTTTAAGAGTGACTGGGAGCTGGGCACAGTGGCACACGCCTGTAATCCCAGCAGCTCGGGAAGCAGAGGCAGGAGGATCACAAGTTCGAGACCAGAGGCAGTCTGCATAACTTAGTGAGATCCTGCCTGAAAAAGTAAAAGAATGAGCCGGGGGTGCAGCTCAATGGTCCAGCACTTGCAGAGCATGCAAGCACAAGGCCCTGGGTTCAACCCTTAGTGCCACAAAAAAAAAAAAAAAAGAGTGACTGGGAGTGGCCAAAAGCAACCACACCTCCTTCTCTGAGTCTCCTTCTTGACGTAGTACTCCTTGAGGATGCCCCCAAATCCATCAGCCAGAAGAGAAGTCATCATTACAATCCAAGAAAGAAGATTTAAACTGTAACCACACTTGGGAGAGTTATCATTGTACATGAAAATCTCTTGCTCATTGGTGGAAATGAGTAAATGATAACTTTGTTATGTGTGGATCCAACTCTCTAGTCGGGCTGTGCAATGTCCAAAAAGCATGTATGGGAAACTTAATCCCTGATATAACAATGCTGGGAGGTGGCCCCTGATAGGAGGCTTTTAGGTCATATGAACTCTGCATGCCTGAATGATGGATTCATGCTAATTATTAGAGTTTGAGGTTGCGAGTTCTCCCCACACCTCCCCTTCACCCTTCTCCTCCCTTCTCCTTCTTTCTGCCCTTCTAGCATAGACTACACAGCAAGAAAGCCCTCTCCATATGCCAGTGCTTTGTTCTTGGACCTGCCAGCCTCCAGAACTCTGAAGCAAATAAGTCTCTGTTCTTTCTAAACTTCCCAGTCTCAGGTACTCTGATACAGCAGCACAAAACAGACCAGGGCAGGCTGAGGCTCTTGGAAAGCACATCCTCTTTGCCCCACACTCCACTCTTAACACCACGTATCTTGGGCATCGAGATATTGGCAAGGTGTGCCCCCTCCGCCTGTCTCATTTGTCCTCCAGGGACCTCCTGCAGGCATCTTTAATGTCCCATTCTAATAGTCATCTCCACCGTGAAGACCCCCTGAGGCCCTTTGCTGGAACCACAGCACTTTGCAGAGGCCCCATGTTGTCTCTGTTGCTGTTCCCCTCATTGGACAGCCAGCTCCTCAGAGGCAGAAATTCTATCTCCTTCATCACCATCTCCCGGACGCCAAACACCACACCAGGCATGTGATAAAAATTTGATTTGAAAATGTCAGATGAGTAAGTGACAAAAGTCAAGTGGATGTGTTCCTTTCTTGTCTGCACAAAAGTGGATGGAATTAGGGTCTGTTCCCCAACTGCCCCATGCTGGTAGATCTGAGTTAGCACTTCAGTTGCAGGTCTGCTAGACACCATGATCCCTGTCAGTGGTGACAGATGGCTGGTGCACTGAATTACCTCACACAGACCCATCTTCCTTCAGTAGCAATGAGGCTAGAGAAGTTCCCAGCATCTGCAGCCCACTGTTATCTCTGCTGACAGCTTCAAGGGCTGGTATCGTGTAGACAGGCACATGGGACAATGCTGAGCATCTTCCTACAGATCTGGCCTCTGTTCATGCTCCAACCAACAGCCACCAACACCTACTGTTTTTGGCACCTGCTCATTCCCCCACTGGGCCATACAGGACAGAAGCTGGAAAGTGAGGCAGAAATGCCAGCTCCCAAACAGGGTGCCATAGGCCCAACTTCCCTGCTACTTCCCTCAGAATAAAATTAAGTGCTCTGCAAGGAATTCAACAGAAAGTCCTAAAATGACTCTTCAAGGTGAGGAGAGGGTCACATAGGGGCCTCAAGAGTTGAAGAATGACCCCATGGCATGTTCTATGGGTTTTCTTTTTAGATCCCATACTTGCCAGACTGGATACTAGAAAGTCCCACAACTCAGAACCACCGCATTTGAACAGAAAATCTGAAAGGGAAAAGCAGAGATTAGAGCAGAAGAGAGGGGAAGCCCAGTGGGAGCTTGGTGAGGAAACCTATTCCCAGGGGCAATGAGGCCCCATGGGGCCACAGCAGCTTCCCCAGCCTGGTCCAGCAGGCCAGCTGCCCAACATCAGCTCACAAACAAGGCAGGTAATTCTACACCTACTTCCCACCCCACTTAACTGCGTTACCTCAACCCCTCCCAATCCCTGCTCCCCTCTACTACCTATTGGGGCTCCACAGCTCTGGGCTCAGAGCCCAGCCTGGTTTTACTGCTCTGCTCTAACACAACTCTTTGCCACACTCCCCACTCTACCTTGGCTACCAGCCTGAGCCTCTGAGGTGCCCACACTGCCCCAGCTTCTCACTTCTCAGATTATCAACGTTCTTTTCCTTCTTAATTACGCACTCTTACAGGACCCCTCAGCTAGGGAATTTGAGGGATCACCCTAGGCTTTTCCCTTCACAGAGAAGTCACATGACTCCCATAGTAATAGAATTAGAGGCTTTCAAATAATGGCCCCATCCTAACCACAACCCTCAGCCAGCACCCAAACCTCAGGCCTGTCTCTTGGCCCCTTCCTGTGATCCTACCAGCAATGTTTCCTTTAAGACAACTTCAGTTCCCCCCAGTAACATGTCTTCTGTTTCCTGATGCCCATTTTCAAGTCACCAAATATGTTTCCCCCACATGTCTATCAGCTTGCCATGCTATGCCATCACAGCAACTTGCATATTGCTATGATCCGGAAGGCTATGCCACCACTATTTCACATACCAGTATGGCCACCCATGGTGGACAGGTTTCAGCTAAAACACACTGGGGAGAAGGGCCCAGCATTCCACTTCTGAAACACTTAGCCCTTGAAAATCCTATGAATAGCAGAGAAGCACTGTCAAATATAGTACCAGAAAATGAGCCCCGCAGGCTGGAAGGCATTCAAGAACCAACTGGGAAAGAGCTGCTTCCTCAAAGGAGTTGTTGTTGTTGTTAGGTGCCGTCGAGTCGGTATCCGACTCATAGTGACCCTCATAGGGTTTTCAATGGCTGACTGTTTCGGGATTGCCTTGGGAGTGGATTGCCAGGTCCTTCTCCCATTTCTGCGGTTCTGGGAATTGAACTCGGGGCTTCAGAGACTGCAGCGCAGCGCTCTACCCGAGCCAACCTTAATGACAGGAATGGAGCGAAGGCCCTGGGACCTCCTTTTCCTGATGTGGCATGACTCAAAATGAGAAGAAACATAGTGGCTTCGACAATGGGCCGAAATATAAAAAAGATCATAGTGCATGGGGGTATTGGGCAGTGTTTCATCCAGTTGTGCCTAGGGTCACCGTGACTTGGACTCAACTCAACAAACAAGTTTAATCATATCAGAACCCCAAATTTAGACTTGGCTAGATTATTTTTCCCAAGAAGCTTCTAGCTACCATGCAAATTTGTGGGTACAAACCTGACTTTCAGAGCAGTCCCTAACTCCACCAACAAAAATAAGTCCAAACCTCACCTGCTGTCCCCTGGACTCCTGCCGTGCATTTTGCCTAGGTGGGTTTCTTCATCTGAATCCTCTTTGTTTTGTGTAGCATAAATAATGTGACCCTACAGAAATGAAAACTTACAAAGACAACACACCAGTCTCAGCTTGAGGAGCTCTAAGGAGTCATCAAGAACAGAGCAGCCCCAGCCTGGGATGGCAGAGCAGGGGACAATAGCTTCTCCAGAAAGCCATGAAAAAGGGATTTTCCCCAGCTCACTGGCTCAGGCTCTTCCACTTCATTTTGAGGGATTTAATTGTGCCAATAAAATGGACTAACTGCTTTGTACTCTTTTGGTATAGAAAAGTACTTCTTTCCTTTGCATTAATACTACCATTTCAATCCTAACACTCAAGGCTACATGGATATTCTAGATCCGTATCTTCTATCCAGTTTACCCCCGGCTGCTGGAACTCGATAGAGCAAGACCAGAAAACTAGAAATCTGCTCCTTCCCTTCAGTGGTGATGGATGGGCCATGCTGTCAGTGATATCTAGTGGAGCTGAACCTTTTCAAAGGTTTTGGACCACTTACACATATTGACGGGCTGGGATTTAGCTCAGTGGGTAGAGCACTGCGCTGCAGTCTCTGAGGCCCTGAGTTCAATTCCCAGCACCGCATAAATGGGAGAAGGACCTGGCAATCCGCTCCCAAGACAATCCCGAAGCACTCAGCCATTGAAAACCCTATGAGGGTCGCTATGAGTCGGATACCGACTCGACGGCACCTAACAACAACACAACATACATATTGATATGGGCTTAGAGGTTTCACAAGCATCACCAAACCCATAGATGACATTATAGCCTTTTATTTATCCTTCAGCTCTAAAGCAATATTTCCCAAACTATGACCCACAGACTCCCCTCCAACGAAATCACCCTGTTTGCTTATTAAAAAGGAAGGCTTTGGGTTCCACTGAGATCTTCTGAATCAGAACCTCTAGGGTTGGGCCAGGAAGCCATATTTTAAATAAGCTTCCCTGATAAGTCTCCATGTTGCTCCACACTTTCAGCGATTCGGGATCTGTGGTCTCCTTACAAGGTCATGATCATGATGATGATGGCAATGATGGAAAAGGAAATGATGATATATATATTTGGTGCTTTACCACTTCTCAAGCTCTTTCATTATTTCATTTAATTCTTATTATGACTTGATGGTCACAGTCCCATTTATAGATGAGGGAGGAGCTGAGATTTAGAGACATTTATAGACGAGGGAGGAGCTGACTTACCAACTCAGCAAAGTACTTGCTAAGTTGTTTTCCAGAAATAACATACTTACATGAATTAATTCACTCTTAACCTGTCCCATCTCCCCAGAAACCAAAACTGAGGAGTTGCCAACCAGACCTGATTGGTCTCAGCTGAGAGTCAGAGAATCATTAGATTGAAGGACAAAACACGTGACCTTGAGTCATGTTCTACTCATCCAGGAAGACCCGCACCACCTAAGCCAAAGGCTACATCCCTGATAAAGAAGCCTGAAAGCCTCATCACTCCACCTACTCATTAGAAATACTGTACAACAATCAGAAGACCTGGGGTTGGTCGTGACTGGACCTCTGCTAACTAAATGTCTGTCCTTGGACAAGTCACTTAACATAAATCTCATCAATTGTGCTATGATAACTTGGTGCGATTAAATGGATGTAATGCTTGTGAATGTTCTTCGCAATTATACACTGTACACATGTTCCCTGCTATCATTAATAATAATAAGTTTCAGGTTCAAGCTCCATCTCTTCCCTACTTCCATTTCTCATGTCTTCCCCCCGCCTAGGTTTCACCATATCTGTCCAAGCTATGAGCCAGGGCCCAGAATCTCCACCAAGAATGGCTAGCGGTAATTCAAAGGCTGTTTTTCCTCCACAGTTTGTAGCAGTACAGAAAGACAAGGCACTGCCATAAATTGTATACAGAAGGACGGTGTGTCACCAAAGGGGCCATTACCTCCTTAGAAGTCAAGCAACATAGATTAGAATGGAAATTATTTGGGATCTTTATCAGTTGGCTGAAATTGTTCAAGGCTCAGCAATTCACTGAGGTCTGCCATTGGATCATTGATTTTAGTACAGTGTGTGTGTGTGTGTGTGTGTGTGTGTGTGTGTGTGTGTGTGTATGTGTGTGGTGTGCATACACACACATGCATGGATGCTCCATATTTTGTTGAGGCTCAAAACATGAAAAGAAAAACAGAGATCATTTCAAGTTCTGCGGGCCTGATACTGCTCCAAAAATGTGGGTCTGGGGTTCTTGGGCTGCTTCAGTCTGGCTACCCAGGGGTACCACGAGGTCTCCACAGGGTACAAGGCAATGCAAGAAGAAGGACTAGTCTACAACGCCTGTTGAACACCTCCTCGGAAGACAGAATTGCTACAGTCAAGGTTGGGATAATCTAGAGACCAAAGACATCATTAGAGACTCTGTATCTCACATCATGAAGCCCAGGCCCTAATGGAGCAGCTTTCTTCCTCCCCCTGACCTGGAATCCAGTTGCCCAATGTCTTGTGATTCCTGGGTCAGGGAAGGCTTAGAAAGGTCTGAACAGAATAAAAGCTCACCTTGATCAGTGCTTCCTATGTGCTGGGCATTGTGGTGCTGTCTCGTGTGAATCATCTCATTTGATCACACAAAATCACTACGAGTTGGGTTCTATTATTATTCCCAGTTAACTGATGGTCTGATAGAGTCACGATGATTGACTTAATCAGGATCATAGAACCCATCACTGTGACAAAATGCCTGAGAGGAACATTTTAAAAGAGGAAAGATGGATTTGAGGCTTATGGTGTCAGAGGTTTGAGTCCATGCCGGATGGTTCCATTGTTTCTGGGCACTGTGAGGCAGAACATCATGGCAGAAGGGTGTGGAGGAACAGAGTTGCTCTCCTCATGGCAGCTAGGAGGTAGAGAGAAGAGACAGGAAGGGTCCAGGGCAAGACACACCGCTTGATGACACACCCCCGTGACCTACTTCTTCCAAGGAGGCCCCACCAACTAAAATTTTCAGCATCTTCCAAAACAAAGCCACCAACTGGGGACCAAAGCCTTCAGTACATGAGCCTGTGGGGGACATTCCAGATTCAAACCATAACAACAGAGAAGTTACAACTCATACTCCAGTTTTACTCCAGAACCACACACTTAATTGAATTCTGCCATTTTGGCCCATTATTCATAGCCTGTTCCATAGAGGGGACAGCCCTGTAGTTGTTGTTGTTGTTAGGTGCCGTCGAGTTGGTATCCAACTCATAGCAACCCTCATAGGGTTTTCAATGGCAGATTATTTCGGGATTGGCTTGGGAGTGGATTGCCAGGCCCTTCTCCCATTTTTGCGGTGCTGAGAATTGAACTCGGGGCCTCAGAGACTGCAGCACAGTGCTCTGCCAACTGAGCTAAATCCCAGCCTGTAGCCCTGTAGTATGGAGGTTAAAACTGAATTTCTGGAGTTGGACTATGGGGCTCAACACTATGTTACTCACCAGCTAAGCACTTTAACCTCACTGTGACTTTGTTTTCCTATTTATAAAATGGTTATAATCCATTTCATAGAAGTTTAGCAGAGGTTTAAATGAATTAATGCCTGTAGCGGTAGCCCTGTGGCATCCGATCCCGTCAGATCTCAGGAAGCTAAGCAGGGTCGGGCCTGGTTAGTACCTGGATGGGAGACCACCTGGGAACACCAGAAGCTGTAGGCTTGGGAGAAGGACCTGGCAACCCCCTCCCAAAAATCAATCTGCCATTGAAAACCCTATGCACAGCACAGAAGCACTGACAATAGTGTTTCCCCTGTTGTACAGAGGGTGGCTATGAGTCGGATACCGACTCGACGGCACCTAACAACAACAACAACAAATGAATTAACATATACAAAGTCCTTGTTAGAATTCCTTGTTGTTGTTGTTAGGTGCCATCGAGTTGAGTCTGACTCATAGCGACCCTCATAGGGTTTTCAATGGCTGTTTTGGGATTGTCTTGGGAGTGGGTTGCCATGTCCTTCTCCCATTTTGCCATGCTGGGACTAGAACTCAGGACCTCAGAGACTGCAGTACAGCACTCTACCAACTGAGCTAAATCCCAGCCAATTAGAATGCCTAGCACACATAAATATCCAATATGTGAGAATTTGACACTAAAGAAATTCAAGGAGGCTAATTAGTAGTAGGAGCAATGAGGCAACCCAGAGATGAGAAGCCATTAAACCCAGAGATGAGAAGCCATTAAAATCTCTAGGCTGACAGGACAAAGGAGAAGCCTGGATTAAAGTACAGGGACTTGGGCCAACGCAGCAGACCTGCTCCCTGGTGGCTGTGTTAGGTAGCTAGCTTAGGCATTAGCAGGCCATCTGGAGGAAAGGGGGATTGAAAATGGATCTTGCCATTCTGCCATGATGAAGAAGCCATGTGTGTCTCTGAGGACACTGGAAGGACATTTTCAAATGGATCCTACACCCTACTGAAGCCCTCAAGCCACTTACAATCTAGGCCCAGATCACCGTAGGCACCCAGAACTGGGTGCCCAGGGCTGATGTCACACTGGATATGCCTTAGTTTGAATAAAACTAGTGGGAACACACATCCACTCTCTCTTCTTCTGCTCTTCTTCCACAAGCATTCCTAATTGCATGCACGCTCCTCTCTCTCTCTCTCTCTCTCTCTCTCTCTCTCTCTCTCTCTCTCTCTGTCTCTTTCTCCCCTCTCTTGCCTTTAAGAGGTCATGA
>VMDO01034653.1:0-16774 GCA_007922755.1 Pedetes capensis
CCCCCATACATATAACAATTCTTGCAGTCAAGTGTAGTGAAGGACGCCTGGAATCCCTGTGGCTTGCGGGATGGGGGCAGGAGGGTCTCAAGCCCAAAATCTGTGCAGCCCAACAAGAGCCTATCTCAAAAAGCAAAAAATGTATTGGCTGGGGCCACAGAGTGTCAGTCCAGGTTCCACTAAGGAAGCAGGCTTAAGATCCTGTTAACAGTAAAAATATATTATCTTGAGGATGGAGTCTGAACTATTACACCCAGTTCGACCAGGTGGATTCAATAATGCAGGGTGCAATAATGCAGGGTGCAATAATGCAGGGTGCACCCAATAGAGCTCAGGGTGGCAGTATTTCCACACAATCTGCAGTAACCATCGGTCTCATTGGGTCCATATAGCCAAGTTCTTCATAACAATCTGGATTTAATTGGGGCCTCGAGTGCCCATAGAGACTGTTCCATGGAAGACTCCGCGACTACTGTACTGTTCGAGAGGCAGTGAAACCTGTGGGGTCTTCCCTAAAGATCTCCCTGTCCCATGGAGATCGGGCGCCAGTTCCCTAAATCAGAGATTTCCTCCCCACAGCCTTGTTGTGTGCTGCGGTCGCACTCGGAACTTCTCCGCCAGGGGCGAGCTGCGCCGCTGAGAAAGAGCTCCCCGGCCGCGCGCCAGGGCAAGTGGCTTCCCCCGAAAAGGAGCTGCCCGGCCGAGTGAGACTTGGCCGGCTCCACAAGCTCCAGATCTCTCCGCAGCACAGTGGGGTGATTTGGGCTCACCTCTGATGTGTCTGGGATCCGGATATATGTGTGCCTAAATTTCTGTGGAGTTCGCGATCGTAGGCCTGACCCGCCGCAACAGAAGGGAGGGGAGCCGCGCCTCAGCTCTAGACGCGGATCGCTGGCACCGGCTTCCCCCGTTCGCTCCGCAGCCGCTATGGAGGGCGTTTGTGTGCTCCCTCACGGTGACTCACCTAGGAACTGCAGACTGTGTCCCGCAGGCATGGTGAAAGTGTGCTGGCAAGGTTGCACTCCGTGTTGGGTCCGGGCCTGTGGGTGTGTGTGCGCGAAATCTCCTCCAGATTTCTGGGATTCTAACCGCTCCCTGTGTTATGGCTAAATGGTGGCGGTCCCGCTGCTGGCCACTGTGTAGCTCCTCTGAAGCCTAATCCTTAATTTCAGTGTACGCCTAGTTTCATTCTTTATCTCTCAAACTAAATTATCTCTGTTTCTATTTATTCAATTTGTGTTTTAAACCCCTAATCGAGGCTGCTTATTGCTCTGGAACAGAAGGTGTGTGTTATCTGTCCCCCATCTTGACTCTCTCCCCCCCACCCCGTAATATTTTCAATACCTCTGTTAGTCAGAGTTCGATGCAAAGAGTTGAGCTAGATATGGTTAAATGCAGAAAACTGAGGATTAACACAATTGTTGGAACGACTAAAGGAGCTACTGTGAAGCAGTACCTGTGGGAATTACTGCCAGGACAGGGAGTGTGATGGTTAATCATAATTGCCAACTTGATCAGATTGCAAAACACTTAGGAGATTAATAAAGCATACCCCTGGGTGTGTCTATGATGGCATTTCCAGAGACAATTTGATCATGAGCGTTCTGACCTAATGAACAGGTTAATCCCTTGGTAGATTCATAATATGATGGCATTGTTGGGAGGTAGTAAAAGGCAGGAAGTGGGGTCTAGTTGGAGGAAGTACGTCATTGGGGGTTTGTATCTTGCCTTGGTCCCTTCCTGTATTCCATTTTCTCTGCTTCCTGGCTGCTATGATGTGAACTGCTCTTCCTTGTCATGCCCTCCCTGTCACAGTGGACTGACACTTCTGAAACTGGGAGCCAAAATAAATAATTCCTCCCTTTAAGTTTTTCTCAGATATTTTGGTCAAAGCAATGCAAAAGTGGCTAATATAAGGAAGAACTGACTCCACAAAGAAGAAACTACCTCCAACGCAGCCATAGCACACGCTTTTTGACTTATTTATGCCATCTTACTCTGTTTTTTATTTATTTCTGACTTTATAGTATATTTTGAATAAATGATGAAACACAAAGAAAATTAAGGAAATGATTAACATAAGCAAGATAGCAGTCACACTCTAGGGTGAAGGAGGTTATGTGAGACTTCTGGGGCAATTGGTAAAATTTGACCTCCCAATGTCATTGGTAACTACAAGAAATTTTGTGTGTGTGTATGCTTTTTTGTTTGTTTCTTTGTTTTTTCACACAGAGTCGTACTCTGTAGTTGAGGCTGGCCTGGAACTTGCTATGTAGACCAGGATGGCCTCGAACTCAAGGCAATCCTCCTGCCTCAGCCTCCAAAGTGCTAGGATTATAGGCATGTACCACTACTGTTGGCTAAAGATACTCATCTTATAATAAATCTTTGAGCAATGTATTTATGTAGTTTTTGATGTTTTGTCAAATAAGAAACATTTAAAAGTAGTAGTCAAAAAGAGCTTAACAAGTTTGTTAGATGATCAATATATAAAATTTATAATATATATCTATATATGTCAAGATATATAGAGATGGATCAATATATAAAATTCAGTAACATTTCTATGCACTGGTAATCATCAATCAGAATCAAAGATCTCATTTTCAATAGCAAAAACTGAAACACCTTTATGGAGGAAGTTATATTTATGAACAAGGAGAGATGTGCTACAGTCAATTATAATAGATAGCAATTGTTACTATATTAATCTATAAATTCAAAGCATTCCACTTAAAATTCCAACAAGATTTCTCAGGGGGACTCAACAAGATAATCCTAAACTTTACATGTAAGGGAAAAAAAGACAAAACAGAGTTAGACTAATAAAGCACATTGCAGATAATCAATATAGTAAAATATCACTTAAGATAAAACATTCAAAACTGTACTGCATATTCTTCATGAGTATGTTTATGTGGTAAATATAGATAAAGCTATGCATGGAAATGATGAATATCAGATTCAAGATAGGTAAGGGAAATGAAGGATTTTTATGCTTAAAAGCTAATTGTATTTCTTTTTCTGGGTATTGCTTAGTTTTCTGTTGCCCTGATGATCCTTTTCTTATTTATAGGAAGAATTTTTAGGGAATTGTCTCTTTGTCAGTAATTAGACCTGAAAATGTATATTAATACATTTTAGACCTGAATCAATATATATCTTGTTGGCTTGTGAGTTTACCTTTTGAATTTGCTCTGGATGGTTCTTGTCAAGTAAAATTAAAGGATGTATGTAGTCAAATTTACTAGTGGCTTTTGTTATGACCTCTGCATGTGAAATCTTTTCAATACAAATGACGCAGGTCATTACTGTGACTTTAAGTAACAAAATGACTACAGCCATTATAGAAATTTTAAAATCTTGGTGATAAATGGTGAATTTTAACAAATTTAGCCCACAAATATTTAATTGTGTCCACCATCTGGAAAGCATGGCTCTGGGTATCTTGGGAAACTCGATGTGCTAAATAGAGGGAGTTCAGAGGTAGAGGAGACTTGCTTTGGATAGGAATGGCAGGACTATTTCCATGAAAGTAACACTTGAGACACAGATAATTTGGATGGATGAACATAGATGATTTGGATGGGTGGGTCTGGTGAGGAGGGCACTCAGGGTGCTTAATGCTTGGGTAAGAAGCCACCAAATTTATGAAAACAATATTATAGAAAAGTTGAAGATAGATCACAGAATTGAAGGAAAAGCTTAAAGAATCAAATTTGAGAAATATCAGAATTTAAGGTAGCTCTGTGGAATCTGGTACAAGGATTTAATGGACAGTCATTTCAGGGCATCATTGTGGTGATGAATTAGTATCTTTTGTTTTCTATGTTAGAAATATTCACTTATGATTCATTTACTCAAAATTCAGTCTCTAGAGAAGATGTTTTTGGCTTTTCTTAGACCCTGCCTTCATCCTGGATACTAGAAGACTTTTTTGTTTGTTTGTTTTTCACTTTATTTTGTTCTATTAAACTTCTTATTCTGAAATAAGTTTAGTCTTTCAGAACATTTTGAATAGTACTACAGAGTTTCTGTTTACCCATTACCTAGCTTTTCCCAATATTAATATCTTTCATAATTTTGGTACATTTATGAAAACTAGGAAATTAATGTTGACATAACACTGCTAGCCAAACCCTGTTAGAATTTTATTGTTTTGTTCCACTAATATAGAGAATCTTTTTGATAGTCCTTCTTTAACAGGGGAGAGAAAGATGATTCATCAAAGGGAAGTTAGGCTGTTAGTATTTTGAAGAGTGATAAATGGATACCTAGCCAGCAAAATCAACAAATGTGGACATTACATAGTAGTAATAGTGTATAGGAAAGAAAACACTTCAAAATTAGGATAGAAAGTAAGCTTGAATCAGACCAAAGCTGACCTTAAAATTGGGTGGAGGGACAGAGACATCTGAAGATGTGTAGTAAGAGGCATGTTTAAAATGGTGCTCTAGGGAGAGAAATCTGGCAGAAGTGTATAGAATATACTAGAGAGATTTGGAAATCCACATGAAAGTAATGACAACTTTACTGATTTGGCATTGGCAAGAAACGAAAAGACCGACCACTGTCATGATGTAAGGGTAACCGGAGATTTTAAGAAGTGTTACCAATAGATTGGGCATTGAGGGCAAAGGATGGGAAAGGATCAATTATGTACTTTGAGATTTTGATGAAAAATATGGTAACTGACAGAATTAGAGTTGTGCCTGGAGGTAACACCTATGATAAAGTGGGAGTTGACAGACTTGCCAAAGGAAAAGTATAGGGGCAAATGTGTGAGAGATGAGGGCAAAACTTCGTGGGGTATTTCTCTTTAGAAGCAGGAGGGCATGCAGAGGTCCAAGAAGGAGCAGTTAAAAGAGGACAAAAGAACCAGGAGGGACTAGAAACACAAGGCATAGAAGAAGAGAATGTTTTTAAAAGGAGAGGTAGGCGACCAGTCCCAGAAAATATTCCAGGCAAGAGTAGTGGAAGATAAGTGACCAGAGATATTTAGCTTGGCAGTGGGAAGTCATCATTAGCTTTCTGGAGAACAGTTTCAGAAGAGAGGTGTGGGTAGAATTCACCTTGCTGGGAAATTCTGGCAAGTTTGTTGTTTGACAGGCAGAGATAGAGAGGCATTAGATCAATCGTAACATCACAGCAATGCGTGGTCAAGGAAAAGTTTTTTGAAGAGGAAAAGACTTGTTATGACCAAGGGGAATGTTTTGGTAGAGTGGGAAATAAACAGCAATTATGATTAATGGAATGAGTTCCCTGAGGATGTGGACCAAGATGGAATCAAGCATGTAAGTAGAAGGGAAAGAAAGTTTATCTTAACCTGAGATTGAAGGAAAGGAAAGAGTTTGTGATGCAAGTGAGAAATTTCAGGTGGAGGAGAGGAAGGAAATTGGGCGGGGGTGGGGGGATTTCATGTCTTAATGCCCAGTCTTACAGTCTGGGATAAGATCAGTTTTGCTGACATTAATGACCCATCAGTAGGTTATGTATGGACGTTACCCACTCTTATTTGGTAGACAGAAAATTTATTTTTAAAATGTATTTTTCTAATAGAGGAATATAACCCAAATATGCATTTGAGTTTTACTACATATTAGCCATGTACCTTGTGGGTTGATGAAAGTGTAGCCCAAGTGATGTAATGGATGCATAATGGAAAAAGCCAATGCTGTATTACTCTGTACCCCATTGTCATTTACTAAAAAACGGAGAAAAAAATGTATTTTTCTTATTTTTTAGGGATATTTCTTTCCTGTATGATGTTAAGTACATAAAAGGGGAAACTAGGGAGAATGCACTTTGTCCCCCACATCTGAACCGATCTTTACAGTCACAGGATGGTGTCATTGTGCCTCATAAGGTAAAGTATTTGAAAAATAATCTTCTTATCCCCTCTCTACTTTTAAATGATTCCCCACAAAGTAAAGCAATATCATACTATAACAACAATGTGCATTATTGCTCTTCGGTCTTCATGGTGCTTTCCAATTATGTCTTTAAAAGAGTAATCATTGGGAAAACATCAAAAATATTTTCAGCCATTTTCCAAACTGCACTTATCTGCTTTAATCAGTATGGGAGACTAGATTCTCCCTCCTGTCCTCCTCTCCTGTCCCCGAAATCCACATGTAAAATTGTAGAATTCTTATCCTTCATATCTTGCTAATTTGAATTTTAAATTACCTACTGAATTAAAAAAAGAGCTCATGAAAGAATGTAGCTGGCCCTCCATACCTGAGGGTTCTGTGCCTGTATATACAACCAACTACAGATGGGAAGTATTTGGAAAAATAATTGTGTCCATACTGAACATATACAGACTTTTTCTTGTCATTATTCTTTAAATAATTCAGCATGACAGCTATTTACATTTACAATGTATATTTACATATACATTGCATTAGGTATAACTAATCTAGAGATGATTTGAAGTAAATAGGAGGTTGTGCATAGATTATGTGCAAATAGTACATCACTTTACATAATGGACTTCAGCATCTACAGATTTTGTTGTCTATGGAAGATCCTAGACCCAGTTCCCCTCAGTTCCTGAGGGATGGCTGTGCTCAAACTAAAGTTGTTCACTCATTCATGCTTAGTTTTATAATGTGTGCTCTCCTCCTGAAGTTTTTGTCAATTGCTATAACCTGTGTTACTAATATTGTTATTTCTCTGATGAAAATCTCTCAACTTAAATAGAACCTCTTGGGGGACTCATGTAACTCAGTTTAATGTATTCATTCTTTTCTTTTTAAGCCAAAGACATTAACAGATACTTTAATTCCTGAAGAATTTCATATTGTGTCAAGCACAGGCGTTTCAGGTTTGGAGTGCTATGATGAGTGAGTACTGTGATAATAATACATTGGATACCTGATGTGTTGAGGTGTTTTCTTCTTTCCACACATTCATATTCCTAGTATATTCAGAAAATATTTGGGCCAACCGCCCTCATACAGTTTAAGAAAGATACATTTATTAAAAAAAAAAAAACTAATGAGAAGGACTTAAAAGAGGTTGGGATTTTGGGATTAAATTGTTCCATGTTTTTTCCTGCTATTTAGTTTTGAATTTTTTTAAAAATGGAGCTAGCCAGGCGTGGTGGTGCATGCCTGTAATCCCAGCAATTTGGGAGGCAGAGGCCCGAGGATCACAAGTTCGAGACCCGAGGTAGTCTGCATAATTTAGTGAGACCTTGTCTTAAAAAGTAAAAATATGGGCTGAGGGTGCAGCTCAGTGGTACAGCACTTGCAAAGTATGCAAGCACAAAGCCCTGGGTTCAAACCTCAATACTGAAAAAAAAAGAAAAGAAAAGAAAAAAAGGAGCTTTGTTCCGAATACTTGCCTGTGCCCTATAGGAAGGGTGTTGAGAAAAGGCCATACAGATAAACAAAGGAGATCTTCAAGCCAGAATTTCATAATATATGACCCGGGCCTTTGCTGCACACTGTAGACTGTTTATCTCATTGTTGTTGATTCTTATTTATGGGGTTGAAAATTGGACCTTGGCTGTGTGTGGTTGTGCATACCTGTAATTCCAGCAACTCGGGAGGCAGAGGCAGGAGGATTGCAAGTTTGAGACCACAGGCAGTCTGCACAATTTAGCGAGACCCTGTCTCAAAATGCAAAAAAATGAACTGGGGGTACAGCTCAGTGGTACAACACTTGCAGAGCATGTATGCATGAGGTTGTGGGTTCAACCCCCAGTACCAGGAAAAAGAAAAGTTCCAGATATGACAAAAGTCATTATATCTATGTCTGTAGCTGTCTATGTCTATTTAGGCATGATCTTGTATGCAACTGAGGGACTTTTTTGATTGCCTCCAAGCTTCTCAATTCCATGAGGTCTTAACTTTATCATCTTGTGATTTATTCCAATTTCAACTGTAAATTACTTCTCCAGAAACACTGGTTTCTGTTAGTGGAAAATGGTACTTAGAAACCAAGTTTTTGGGTACTAGGTGTGATAATTGATAAGTAAATCAGAATATTTTCTTTCTTTTCTTTACTCCTTTCCTCCCCTTCTCTCCCCTGTTTTCCTTCCCTTCCCTTCCCATCTCTTCCCATTCCCTTCTCTTTCCCTTCCCATTCCCTTCTCTTTCCCTTTCTTTTCCTTCCCTTTCCTTGTTTCTTCTCTTCTTTTTCTCTCCACCCCTCTCTTTCTTTCTTTATGGTGCTGGGGGTCAAACCCAGGGCCTTGCACATGCTAAGCGCATGCTTTCCCACTGAGCCACCCCAGCTCCAGAATATTTTCGAAAAATAACATTTACTTGTCTTATTTTTTGTAGCAAGTATACTACTCTCCTCACAGATAGTGAAAACAGGCTATTGCTCTTCCCATCCATGTAAGTATGATTCATTTTCTGAAGTGTTTCTTAGAAAGAATAATTATATACATATATTCCTTTTTCTTGATATTTTATTAAATAAAAATATTAAAATCATAGCAGGGACCCAAGACAATAATTGCCTACCATTCCATCATATGTCCATTTACATTTCATATGTCCAATTACATATTCAAATTTGTTTATCTATATCTATCTATCTATATCTATATCTATCTATCTATCTATCTATCTATCTATACACGGGCTGGGATTTAGCTCAGTTGGTAGAGCCCTGGGCTGCAGTCTCTGAGGTCCCGAGTTCAATTCCCAGCACCACAAAAATGGGAGAAAGACCTGGCAATCCACTCCCAAGGCAATCCCAAAACACTCAGCCATTGAAAACCCTATGAGGGTCGCTATGAGTCGGATACTGACTTGACGGCACCTAACAACAACATAACAGATATATATACACATAACATAGTATTTAAGTACTATGAAATACTTTTATATTATACACTTAACCATTAGTATTTTCAGCCATTGAAAACCCTCTGAGGGTCGCTATGAGTCGGATATCGACTGGACAGCACCTAACAACAACAACATTAGTATTTTCTCATTTTGCTATAGGTTTCTCCCCTTGTGTTTCCTTTGTCCCTTTTCTTCTCTCACCTTGTGAGGTAATCTGTGTTAATAGATTGGTATTTATCTCTCCACGCTTTTTCTGTGTTCCTACCTGCCTACACAATAGTTATATAGAATCTTTGGTGAGGAGAATTATTTTCTTTTAAGAAAATGAGGATCATACTAGTTGGATTTTTCTTGTTTTTTTCCTGCTGTATTAATGATATCCTACTTGATCAAATATGGGTCTAATACTGCAAAATACCATTAATATTCCATAGCATTTACATTTTCTTTACATATTTTATGTTTTTTGTCATTTGAGGATGCCCTGTTGTAATTCTAATTGCCTAAGTCTGCCACTTTAATCTTTTAGGAAACCTAATAAAAGAGTAGAAGTGATCCAGCTGAATGATGTGATGGATGCTATGTTAGAGAGGGCTGGTGTTGAAAATCAGGAATATGTAGGACCAACCAAGGTAATTGCAAGATCAGTGTAAACGCTGGTTAAGAGCTGGGACCCTGGAGGCAGAATGCTTGGGTTGGAATCCTGAGTCTACTGTTTATTAGTGGGTGGAACTTGGACAAATCATTTAATGTATTCTTGCCTCAGTTTCCTAATTTATAAATTAGAGCTAATAATAGTACCTTCCTCAAAGGGTTGTTGTGAGATTAGATGACATAATAAATATAAAGTGCTTAGAAAAGTGCCTGGCATGTGGTAAACACTATGTAATTAATTGCTAGTATAGTCATAAATGCTTAATAATGGGAATATGCTCTGAAAAAAGGAACATTTAGTGATTTTGTCAATGTCCAAACATTACAATGTGTTCCTATACAAACCTAGGTGCATCAACCTAGATAGTATAAAGTACTACACACCAAGGCTGTATGGTATAGCTTATTGCTACAGCAGGTTACTCTGGTGAATATAATAGGCCGTTGTAACATAATGTTAAGTATTTGTGTATCTAAACATAGAAAAGGATAGTAAGAATACTAGGTGATAGGAATTTTGCAAGCACTCTACCACTGAGCTGCACCCCTAGCCTATTTTTTACTTTTTATTTTGAGTTAGGGTCTCACTAAGTTATGTAGGCTGCTTCTACCCTCAAACTTGTGATCCTCCTTCCTCAGTGTCTCAAGTCACTGGATGATGGGTGTATGCCACCATGCCTGGCTGGAATTTTTCAGTTCTAATTTTATGGGACCATTGTCATATAGGTGGTCTGCTGTTGACTAAAAGATTGCTATGCAGCACATGGCTGTATTATTACTGTGTTTTATTGAACATAAGACACCATTGATTGTAAGACTGTTATTTATTTTTTAACCTTTATTTTAATTGGCACATATTTATGCATATTTGTGGGACACAATGTGATATTTCAATAATATGTGTAAAATGTGTAATGATCAGGTTGGAGTAATTGTCGTATTATCATTTCTTTCTTTTGGGAGAATTTAAATTCCTCTCTACTGGCTATTTTGAAATATGAAATTAATGGTCAACTATAGTTATCCTGTTGTACTATAGAATACTAGATGTTATTCCTCCTATCCTACTGCACCCTGTACCCGTTAACCATCCTCTTTCCATCCTTCCCCTCCATCTTCCCATCTCAGTCTCTGGTAACCATTATTCTGCTTTCTATTTCTGTGAGGTCAACTTTTTTTTTTTTTTTAGCTTCCACATATTTGTGAGAACATACAGTGTTTGTCTTTCTGTACTTGCCTTATTTCTCTCAACATAATATTTATTCTCCAGTTTTATTCATGGTGCTATAAATGATAGAACTTCATTTTTATGGCTGAGTAATATTCAGTTGCCTTTATCTTTTCATTCATTGATGTATTTCTTGGGTCGATTCCATATCTTCATATTATCCATGTTATGAATAGTTTTTCAATAAATATGGAATGCATACATCTCTTTTGATACACATATTTCCTTTCAATTGGATTTATACCCCATAGCAGAATTGCTAGATCATATGGTAATTTTTTCTTATTTTTGAGGAACTTCCATACTATTTTTCATAATGCCTGTACAATTTACATTCCCACTAACAGTATATGAGAGCTCCTCTTTCTCTGCACCCTCCCCGGAATTTATTTTTAAGATCCTCATTATTTTATGTACCACTGAAAACCTTGCCAATTAAACTGTGCTGTCTTACCACTTGTAATTTTTATTTTGTACTTAAAGAAAGAACTTTTTCCGTTTTACACAGGTAGATTTTTTTCTTTATGAGGGGAATTTCTTTTTGTTTTGTAAATTTTTATTTGTATGCCATTTGAAATTTTCAGAAAAGTTTAAAATAAGGTATTCTTATATAGTATTTACCCAGTATCCTAATTTCTTTTCTGCTGCTGTAACAGAGTACCACAAACAGGATAATTTATAAACAATAGAAGATTTTTGGCTAATCTATAAGCTATAAAAGTTTGTTTAGCAACTTGTTTATTGGGCCTGGAGGCTGGTGAGTCCAAGAGCATCTATTGAGAAACTTCATGCTCTATCATCCCATGATGGAAGGATGGAAGGGCAGGTGATCTCATGAGACAGAAGAAATGAGGGTGAAGTCATCCATTTTTTAATAAGGGGCCAGCATAATTCCCTCATGAGGGTTCTGCCCTCATCTAATCATCTGTTTAAGGTCCCATCTTTTAATATAGGCATGATGACAATTGGATTTTAGCATGAGTTTTGAAGGTGACATTCAAACCATAGCACCCAGATTCCCCATCCACTTGTTTACATTGTGCCCCATTTGCCTTATCACTCTCTCTCCTCTCTATCTGTATATGTATAGAGTTTTTTGGGACCATTATAGTGTAAGTTGGAGATACCAGGATTCTTTATGACCAAATATCTTCAGGTTTATTCCTACAAAGAAGGACATTTTCTTACATTATAACATAGTTATTAAAATCAGAAAATTTAACATTACTATGGTAATATTTAACATAGTCTGTATTCAAATTTCATATTTCATCAATTGTTCCTATAATGACTTTAATAGTTGCCTTTCCCCCTACTCTAGCATCCCAGGATCATGCAATGCTTTTAATTGTCATTTTCCTCTGGATAACTTTAATCTGAAACTGTTTCTAAGTATTTCTTTGTTTTTATTGACCTTGATATTGAAGTGCACAGAGCAGTTTTTCTGTAGACTGTTCCTCAATTTTGGTTTGCCTGATTTATATTTATGATTAGATTCAGGTTTTGTATTTTTGGCAGGTATAACATAAAAGCAGTAGTGTGACCTTCTCAGTACATAATATAAAAAGGTGTACAATTAGATCATTAAAAATTATGTATCATATATATATATATATATATATATATGTACATATATATATATAAAACAAAATAAGTTAATCAGGGTGATACTAAAACTCATTCGTATTTAGCATACTTACCTCCTAAAATAGTTCTTACTAATAAGACCATGGTTAGTGCTGATTATTTTATTTGTCTTCTGCCAGATGCATCAGCTACTACACATGTTAAAGAAAGAACAGACCATCTACAATACAGTATTTCATGAACTTATTCGACAAGTCAGTGTGGACTGTGTAGACAGAGGAAAATTACTGTCCAAAATCAGGTTAGAGCTATTATTTCAGTTCCTTTAGAAAATTTTAAAGTACAGTTATTAACATATATTAATTGTACATGTTAATGAGATTCACTGTCACATTGTCATAATACGTATTTTTGAATTTTATATTGGAATTGGGTTTATATCTACATTTGAGAAAGCTGCAAAAAACCACTTCTCTACTTTACTAATAATAAGTAACCTAATTTAATTTTGGGCTGGGATTTAGCTCAGTTGGTAGAGCGCTGCTCTGCAGTCTCTGAGGCCCTGAGTTCGATTTCCAGTACCGCAAAAATGGGAGAAGGACGTCGCAATCCACTCCCAAGGCAATCCCGAAACAATCAGCCATTGAAAACCCTTTAAGCATCGCTATGAGTTGGAGATGACTCGATGGCACCTAACAACAACAACAACAACAATTTAATTTTATTGTTTTTTTTTTTTTTTTTTTTTTTTTTTTTTTTTTTTTTTTTTAGGTGCTGGAGGGCTAAACTCAGGCCCTTGCACATACTTTGCAAGTGCTCTACCACTGAATTGTACCCTCAGCCTGTTTTTATTTTCTATCTTGAGACAGGGTCATGCTAAATTACACAGTCTGCTTCTGGCCCTCAAAATTTTGATCTTCCTGCCTCGGTGTCCTGAGTTACTGGGATTACAGGTGTGCACCACCATGCCCAACCTTGTTTTATTATATTCTGTATAGTAGAATCTTCATCTTGTTGTGAGACCCTGGTGAAACTCTGAGCCTGAACCTTAGTTTTTGCATCTGTGGGTTATTTTTTATTTTTTTGAAACTGGGTCTTACTATGAAGCCCAGGCTGGCTTCAAAGAGGTGTTGATACTCTGTCTCAGACTCTGAAGTGCTGGGATTACTGGCATATACCACTGTGCCTCACCAAATTTTCTCATCTGTAAGTAACAATAACCTGCAGCTGTACTATATTCTCATCTTGGAAGCTAAGCAGGGTCAGGCCTGGTTGGTACTTGGATGGGAGACTGCCTGGGAAAGTAGGCTCGGGAGAAGGACCTGGCATTCCACTCCCCCAAAACAATCAGCAATTGGAAACCTTATGGATAGCAGAGAAGCACTGACATAGTGCCAGGCATGGCACAGTGTCAGGTGGTGTTTCATTCTGTTGTACATAGGGTTGCTGAGTTGGTCCCAACTTGAAAACACCCAACAACAACAACAAAATAAACATAATAGCTACTGTGAAAGTTTTCATCTATCTACTTGTTCATTTATAAGTCAATGATATTTGTTGAGTACCTACTGTGTGCCAAGTGTTGAGATGCTCCATAGGAATGTGGTGAGGTTTAAATGAGAATACAAAGCAGGTACTCAAAAAGGTAATTATTAATGATGATGATAAATACTATTATTCCTATAATAATTCTTATGACTATGGTGCTTTGCAAAATTCTGAGAGGTATAGTAGAATCAGAATACCTTGGTCAACTTATATATCTGTATTTTACTTGGTATAGAACCAGGGGAAAATTATTAGATCTTTCTGAGTATCAGTTTCTTCTATATGGGAATTAATAGTGTCAGTTTGCTCTTCTTGCTGTCTGGCAGTTCTGAGAAACTAGAAGCAAAACCATTAACAAGGAGCTAGTTAAGCTTAGGTGTAAAGGAGTAAGTAGTTAGATTACCACGAAAGCTTGTTGTTGTTGTTAGGTGCCGTCAAGTCGAATCATGTCGGACCCTTATAGGGCTTTCAATGGCTGATTATTTTGGGATTGCCTTGGGAGTGGGTTGCCACATCCTTCTCCCGTTTTTGTGGTTCTGGGAATCGAACTTGGGACCTCAGAGACTGCAGAGCGGCGCTCTACCAACTGAGCTAAATCCCAGCCCACCATGAAAGCTAGGAAATGGCAAATCAGAATGAGAATGGGGACAGCTAAGGTCTGAGTTGTCAAGCTAAGGACAAAGCTAAGAGAAATAGATGAAAAAGCAAAGCAAAAGAACTACATGACTAACAGTGTATACACCTGTGTTAATCAGCTTTCCACCACTCTAATGAAATGCCTGAGGCAACTGACTTACAAAGAGTGAAAGTTCTTTCTGGCTAACAGTTTTGGAGGTCTAGTCTATGATTTGTTGGTCATGTTGCTTTTGGGCTTGTGGTGGGGCAGCACATCATGGAGGGAATGTATGGCAGGACAAACTGCTTATCTCATGGCCAGGAAGCACAAAAAGAAGAGGAAGGGGCCATGGTTTGATTAACCCCTTTGAGAGAATTCCCCTAATGACCTAAAAGACCTCCCATTAGGTCCCACCTCTTAAGGGTTCCACCACCTCCCAATAGAACCACCCTAGCCACTAAGCTTTAATATATCATCCTTTGGGGGACATTTAAGATCCAAACTATAGCACAAGCTCCACCCTTTAAAGAGGTAGGTATGGAAAGGACTGTTGCTGCTGGTTTTAGGAGTTAAGTCCTGGGGGCTAGGATAGGGTGGGTTCATGTCCCAGGAAGTCTAAACAGAGAATGATGGGCAGGCAGCTCAAAGCCATAATCTTTTAGGAGAAATCAAGTCAGACACAAGGGAGACAAATAAAAATACTAAATCCATAGTGCCAAACATGGGATCAGAGTAGGACTCTAAAGCCTAAGATTTAGAATAGGGTGAAAATGGAGTGAAGAATACAAAGTAAATGAGATAAGCGTGGTGATTTCAGGGTGAAACAATTGGCATGTCCAGAACAATCTAGCTAGAATCTTGTTATGGTAGGACCTCTTTTGAAAGTCTAGGAATCACTTTCAATGGACAGGATTTCTGTTATTTTAGAGCACATCATTTTGCAGAATCTTCCCTGCTTCACAAGATTGTTGTGAGCATTCAGTAGAAATCCCTAGTAAATAGTAACACCAGACCCTGGAAAATACTTGCCAGCAGCTCCTAACATCTCTCCATTTGTCTATTACTGTTACTATTGTTACTATTGTTAATACTCTTACTATTACTATTACTCAGCATATTTATCACTAACAAGAGTGCTTTTTGACAAGTTCATATGTGTCTGTGCTTCTCATATAATCATTGCTGTAGGAGGGATTAAAAATACCTATTTTTATAGACAGAAGAGCATATTATTTGTGAAAAATTTCAAATACCCAGAAAAATTGAAAGAATTTTATGGTGAGAACAGAGGTACCATCTAGATTCTGCCATTAATATTTTACCCTACTTGCCCTATTGTATATCTGTGTATATCTAGCTATCCTTCTGCCTCTCCACCAATTTCATGTGTTTCAAGGTAAATTATAGATATATTTCCTCAGCATATTTATCACTAACAAGAGTTCAATATATATTTTCCAGTTTTCCTCTTAGACTAAAATTTATATGTGCTGAGATACATGAATATTGTGCACATTTGTTGACTTTGACAAATGGACAAATACACCTGTGAAATCAAAATACCATGATATGGAGCATTATCATCACTCCAGAAAGTTCTCTCATTCTTTTTCAGTAACTTCACATCCCTTCTTCTCTAACTTCCGACTCATAGTGACACTACTCATAGGCAAAACACCATTTGATGCTTCTCTTCTATTCATAGGGTTTTCAATGGCTGATTGCTTTTTTGGAAGTGGGTTGCCAGGTCCTTCTCCCAATCCTACAGCACCTGGTGTTCCCAGGTGGTCTCCTATCCAAGTACTAACCAGGCCCAACCCAAGACTTAGCTTCTGAGATCTGACCGGATCTGAGGCCACAGTGGCTGCAGGCATGGCCATATTAGTGAATGTAAAGTGTGATTTTTGATTTGCACTACCCTTTTTGATAGAGCACTGCTCTGCAGTCTCTGAGGTCCCAAGTTCGATTCCCAGCACTGCAAAAATGGGAGAAGGACGTGGCAACCCACTCCCAAGGCAACCCCGAAACAATCTGCCATTGAAAACCCTATAAGGGTCGCTATGAGTCGGACACGACTTGATGGCACCTAACAACAACAATGACTACAGATGTTGAATATTTTTCATGTGTTTATTGGCCATTTGTATTTCTTTGGAGAAGTGTCTATTCAAATCTTTCTTTACACTTATAAATTGAGTTATCTGTCTTTTTATTGTTGAGTTGTAGACATTCTTTATGTATTATGAGCACAAGTTTTTTTTATCAGATATATAATTTGAAAATACTTCCTTCCATTCTCTGGGATTACCTCTCCTGCCCTTCCCTGCCCTC
>VMDO01034654.1:0-16784 GCA_007922755.1 Pedetes capensis
GAGGAGGATGTGGAAGAAGAGCAGGAGGAGGTGGGGGGGGAAGAAGGATAATCTTGTAAACATTTCCAACTTAGAGGTTTGCACAAATGTGTCATATGTCCCAGTGACTACAATCCATAACTCTCTGTTATGATATATGCTCCTCTACCTAGTCATAAACATGGATTTTAAAAGGAGTTTTGGCATAAATATTCCATAATAATCCTTAGGATGCTCATAAAAACCATACTCAAAATATTGTCTGAGTCATTTAGGTTTTGAATATGATTTGTGGAGTGGAGTTGAAATAAATCTGCAATGAAAAAAGCCCTTAGTTATATTGACTGCAAATATTATCATAGTAATTCCTCATTTTGGTTTTATTTGCATGAATCATAGGCACTCATGAAAGTATCCAAGGAAAGCAGACACCAGTGGGGCTGAGCAGGAGTAATTTATTCCACTCAGTTTTTCTGAGTCTGAAAACCAAACTCTGATATATTTTCTAATTTCTCTTACAAGCTACCAATCTTCTTTATACTCTGGCCAATTGATTTTTACCTTTCTTCCTTCATCTGTGGGATCTAGTCTCTGCCATCAACTTCATGGTGTCTTTGCAACTCTCATTTTATTGACATACCCATACCAAATATGGCAGTTATGTTTCTACTTTTCAACAACAGTGGTACATCTCATGTGGCATCTCCAATGGTGGTTGGTGTGGAAAAACGAAATTGTGAGTTACCTAGTTATCCCTGTTCTTTGGGAGTATTCAGCTTTATATTTCAGCTTCTGGACTATGCTTTAGAGAGTATCTGCTATGAGCCAGGTAGTGTTTTCAAACTGTGTGACCTCAAAATTTGCAGGGCTTTAAAGGACTCTCTCTTCTTTTCTTTATACCCATCCCTCTCCTCCCATCCTCCTCCTTTCCTATTTAATCTTAGGCACACAGAGAAAACCAAATAGCTTACTTACTTACCTTTTCCTGCAAAGTTTAAAGTACAAAGAGCTGTATTAGTTTTATTTTCAAGGTGTGACTTCCTTCTTCCACATCAGCTATTTCTCTTATTTCTCAGTCCTAGTTAATGACCCAGTAAGAAACTGTAAAACCATCTTTGATTTTTCTCTCCTCAACTCCTCCTCAAACAACAAATAACCATTTTCTGTCTATTCTTCTTTGATTTTGTTCCCTCAGTCTTGCCTCTTTTCTTTGTTCACTCAGTTTCACCCTTGCAGAATGTATCTTTTCTCTTTGATCTGAACAATAACCACTCAACTCAATCTGGTGTATCAGTTTCCTGGGTCTGTGTAACAAATCACCACAAACTTGATGGGTTCAAACAATAAGAAATTTCTCTCTCAGTTCAGAAGGCCAGAGGTCTAAAAGTTTTTGAAAACGTTGCAGGCTCTTGGTTGGAAATTTGATGGTTAATATTCATTTATTAACTCATTAATTTAAGAAATATTTGCTAAACACATATTGTACATATGTCACTGTCCTAAGACCCAGAGTCTGAAAAAGTGAATAGTAACACTGAGAGATGATGTACCCTTTTCACTCAGAACATCTAGTCTAACCAACAAGGGAATATTTGACCAAAATAGAAAGCATGCAAGAGACCTAACTACACATCAAGGGTAGTCTGAATCTGGGGTTGCAGATATATGTAGAGAGTCTCTTCACTTTGGGGAAGGTGACATCTGAGGATTATTTCTTCCTCTTCTAAGATTTAAAATAGGTGATCCTGATCAGTGAGTGGCTTTGCTTAACATTAGGCTTGTATAATTTATTTATATTATTTTCCATAACTGCAGACCATTAATTTCCATTGTGTGAATATATCATAATTTATCTCTCCATTTCATTACTGATGGACTCTTTTTTTCACTATAGGTTTATTTTTATTCAAAAATTTCATGACTGATGGACTCTTGTGCTTTAGTAATAATTCTGCTATACATGCCCTAGAATATACCTTTTGGTGAACACAGGTGCATTTCTTTTTTGGTGATTTATGTAGGTGTGAAATTGCTGGTCATAAAGTATTAGACCATCTTTTCTATCTTTAGAACCAATTACATGAAATTTTGTGTATTTCTTTTCTTCATCTACACCATCTGAACTCCCAAAATCTACTTCTCCTGATTGGAGTGAGATGGAAGAAGGGTTGATTCCCCCACCATTCTCTTACAGTTCTCCATTCTGCTGATAGACAGGAGAATCTATTTGTCCCTGTATCTTTTTGGCCTGGGGTGATATCATCCCAGGTCTGTCCAGAGAAGAATGTCTTCTCATCAGTCAGGAATAAGACCTGAAAAGGAGAAAGGATGCAGTCTAGCTGATAATACTGAGGCCCTGGTAAAAACTGGGCTGTAATACACGTTTTTTTTTGCAGTTTGGGGGGGGGGGGGTTGAACCCAGAGCCTTGTGTAGTCTAGGCAAATGCTCTATCACTGATCTGCACCTTCAACCCCTATTTATTTACTTATTTACTTATTTTTATTTTGAGACAGGATCTTGCTAAGTTATACAGGCTTCCTCTGGTCTTGAACTTGTGATTCTTCTACCACAGCCTCTTAAGTCACTGGGATTATAGGTGTGTACCACAGTGCCTGGCTGTAATATACTCTTTCAGAGGAATGAGAGGCTTTTAAAAGCATCCATCCATAAGATTCTCAGTGTTTTATTATCTATAGAATCTGTGTGTTCCTGCCTCCAATATCTACAGAAGTCATGATCAGCTACACTAAGGAAGAGTGGTGGAAGCCATAGCAAGACAGGGTGCTGGAAGGATGAAAGTGGTCCCCTGCCCTTCTTGCTGGTCCATCCAGACCAGGAGGATAGAGTCAGCCTTGTCTTTACTTTACTTTCCTAGCTAATCAGTCCCTCAGTTTCATTTACTCTGCTGATACTGTCTCCCAAATCCATTCTTTGCCCATACTTCCTGTCATCTGCCTCCTTCTCTGTTTCACCAATGTCTTAACTGCACTTCCTCTTGTCTTTCTTACCCCTTCCCATCCCTCTCCGCTCATCCTTCACTTGTCATCTGTGGCAGATAAGAGGTCATTCTAAAATAAAATCTGATGAAGACATTAGATTATCCTCCAATCAAAATCCTTCATTAATCCTATAGCATTTCAGTATAAAGTCTATACTCCTTGCCTGGATACACCCGAGAGGATCAAGGACCAAACGGTAGTAAAATTTGATTTTGGTCTATTTCTTCAGCATCATCTCTGACTAATTACTTCTTCCCCATAGAACTCTTTGCTCCAGCTATACTGCACAGCTTGCAATTCCCAGGCATGTCATGCTACCGCTTATTTGGAACATGCTGCTCCTGCAAACCTCCTTCCCCCTGCCTTCCTCCATTACCTTCTTTCCTCTTCAAACAAAACATGAGATGGCAGGTAACTTCCAGCCAGCCTCTGGCTCCCTCAAAGTCTGCATGGGGTCTTTCTTCTAGACTCCAAAAGACCTTGCACTTCCTCAGCAACAATGTATGACAATCCTTTGTTTCACTGTCTATTCCCTAGCTATTCTCAACTTTGGCTCCACATTCAGCTTCATCCCTGGGATAAAATTTAATTAATTAGCAATGGGAGCCATGAACACTTTTTTAAAAGCTGAAGTGTAGGTAATTTTATTGTGCATTTGGGTTGAGAAACACTGCCCCAGACTGTAAGTTCCTCTGAACTTGGGCCTTTTCTTAACTATATCCTTAATGGGTTTCCTCAGGGCCTGACTACTAGTGGGTTCTCTAGGTTCTCATTCAATATTTGTTGAGTAAATGAGTACAGATCATAAAAGAGGAAGTTTACCAGGGCATACTGGAGGCTTAGGAAGGGGAGGGATTATTCCAGCACCTGACCAAGACAAAGAATCTTTCCTTGAATGCTCATCCCTGCAGAGCATGGCCAAGTTTAAGGTACTGGAAGGATGCCAGTCTCTGACCCAGAAGATGTCTAATCTGGGGATATTTCTTCTCTGTTTGTGTATCTCAACCTCACTGGCCCATCAATCACAAATGCTCTATGCATGAGTGAGTTTGAGCAAAGAGTGGGAGTGCTTAGCTCTGTGGCATATGGTGTAATGAAATAATTATTAGAATAGACAGTTTAAGTGGGAGGGCAGTGGATCATGGCTTTTACAGTAGTTTTTTATGTCTCTTCTCTAATCTTTCAAAGTTACATTTAGAAGACATTCTTGTTAGTCAAAGAAAGTTCTGAAAGCAGTTTATATCCCCCAGCCTATGTATACTACAAATGAGAAAAAAATTAAATCCATAATATTAGCTGTCCTCACAGTGAAGGCTTTAGTTTTGAATTCCTATTTGTCCCCATTATATCTTTAAAACATACACCCTATCAGCTCGTTTTGGCACAACATAACAAATTGCAAGTCTTTTTTATTTTGGGGGAAACATACCAATAGTGAAATATTTTCAGTAGATTTTAGACTCTAGTTTTTAATTTTTCTTCTTTTTCTGCCAAAGGATGTATTTTATTTTTCCATTTAGAATTGTGTCATTTTTAGTATTTCAGTGACTAGAGTAAAAGCCTGAACCAAGTCTATGAAAAAGGACCTAAAGCTAGGTTCCATAGTACACTTCTGTGATCCTAGCTTCTTGGAAGGGTGAGGCAGGAGGATCACAAGTTCAAGGCCAGAGGTAGCCTTTGTGACTTAGCGAGACCTTGCCTCAAAATAAAAAATAAAAATGGGACTGGGTTGAGGCTCAGTGCTGGAGTACTTGCCTAGCATCCACAAGACTCTGGGTTTAATCCCCAAGTACTGAAAAATGTAAGGAAAAGAGAAAAGACTTGAAGGCAAATGGAGACCATCCAATGGTGATATTCCCTTTCATAGTCCCTGTCTTTCTATTAGTTTTGTAGCTTTCAGTAGGTCCTGGGTCTTCAGGAAAAGATTAATTGTTCTGTAAAACTAGGAAGTTTTTCAGGATTCAACTGTCATTTCAGAAAAAAAAAAAAGCAAAGGGAGACTATATATATTTACAGTTTTTCAACACTAAGTAGAAGTTGTCTTGGAATGCTGCACAAATAGAAATAGGGCAGTGTTGTGATGAGTGGATTCCTAAACTCTTCTAATTCTGAGCAGGTCTGTGCTACTATCCCTATTACCAGTAGCTGACAATGGGATCTTGTGCCTCACTCCTGAATATCGTGTGACATTAGTTTGTCTCCTTCTTGTCTCAATCCCTCTATTAATTCTCTGTATACCATGGATATTCCTCATACTCACACCTTCTTTTGAGAGTAATATTCAATGTTTTGAATATTCAATATTCAAAATATTCAATGTTTTCCTAAGTTTAAAAGTTTTTAAGGTCTACTGCCTGCAGGATAACTTTTCAGCTTCTTTCTCTGGCATTCAAAGCTCCCCAGTGTCAGATCCTCATGTTCTTTACCAACCTCTCTGGGGAAGTCAGCCTGTTAGCCTGATCTCATAGTTGAGGAATATGAGACATCAACTATGAAGAAGTCAGGATCACACCAAGAGCAATGGAGTTGAGGTTTAGCCATGTGGCTCCTGGAAAAGTATCCATGGTGCATCTTCATCCTTAACTTCTGTTTCATCTGCACAAAGGGGTTTATGATAACAATTTCTCTAAAGTCAGAGCATTGGCTGGCAAGCTTCTACCTGGGTCTCAACAGCTTCACTTCCTGGACCCTTGCCCTGCATAGCCTCATTTTACACTGAGTAGGGCTCACCTGTGTAAATCATAGGATATTCTGGACATGATGGCATGTCACTTTCAGGGCTAGGCACACTTGCTCTGGGGGAGGCCAGCCTCTATGTATAGAAGCTGTTACAATAGTGAGGAACTGAGACATTTAGACAATAGGTATGTGAGCTAGCCATCTCAGAAGTGGATCCTCCAGGTCTGGTCAAGCATCCGATGGCTGCAGCATAGACTATATTATGACTGCACCCTTAAGCCAGAACCACCCAACTAAGTTACTCCTGAATACCTGCTCCACAGAAACCAGGAGTTAATAAATATTTGCTGTTTTAAGCCACTGTGTTTTGGGGTGATTGGTTATGCAGCATAGGTAACTAAAAAGGGAGTTGGGGGAAAAAAACTTCAAGGAACTTTTCAACAGTTCAGTCTGAGATTTTATGAGAAAATGATGATTCACCCTTCTCAGACAGCTAAGAATGTATCCTACAACTGAATAAATGGCTGCTCATTGGCTAATCTGTTATATTTTTTACTTCAATGATGACAATTAGTTTGCCAAATTATCCCCATTTAAATAGAGAGAATTGAGACATGAGTCTTAGATTTCTTCTCCTTACTTGACCTGTGCCCAGTGGGGGTTGATGCCTGGGTCTCTATCCCTAGAGCTCTCTTCTCTGTTCTTTCCCTCAGCCCACAGCCAGAGCCCCATGTCCCACTGCTGTTATGTTTTCACTCCTGACTGAGCTATGCAAATAGCTTTTCATGCCTTTCTGTCTTATTTACCTTCCATGATACTGTCATGGCCTTTCCCAAGTCAATTTCTGGCAATATCATTGTACTGTTTAAAAAGTTCCTGCTGTGGTTTGATGGTCCCCTTCTAAACTTACATTGAAATTTCATTACCATTATAACCATATTAAGATGTGAGACCAAGCTGGGTGCAGTGGCACACACCTATAATCCCAGAGACTCGGGAGGCAGAGGCAGGAGGATCGCAAGTTCAAGACCAGAGGCAGTCTGCATAACTTAGTGAGACCCTGTCTCAAAAAGCATGAGTGGGCTGGAGGTGCAGCTCACTGGCACAGCACTTGCAAAGCATGCAAGCACAAGGCCCTGGGTTCAACTCCTAGTACCATAAAAAAAGAAAGAAAGAAAGAAAGAAAGAAAGAAAGAAAGAAAGAAAAAAAGAAAGGAAAAGATGTGAGATCTTTGTTGTTGGCGTTAGTTGCCTTTGACTCATGTCCAACTCATAGTGACCTTCATAGGGTTTTCAATGGCTGATTGCTTCAGTATTGCTTCAGGAGTGGATTGCCACATCCTTCTCCCATTTTTGCGGTACTGGGGATTGAACCCAGGGTGGGACCTTTAGGAGGTGATTGGTTCCTCATGAATGGATCAAAGCTATTATTGAGAGATTGAGTTGTTATGACAGTTAAGTGTGGTGTGATTTTCCTCCCTGTCTCACATACTCTTGCTTTTCCCTTCAGCATGTTATGATGCAGTGCAGAGGCTCCCACCAGTTACCAGCACCATGCTCATGGACTTTCTAGCCTCCAGAACTGTAAGAAATAAGTTTTTCTTATCTATAATTTACCCAACCTGTGTTTTTGTTATAGCATCAGAAAGTGGAATGAATAAACCCTTTCCTCATTATCTTTAAGCTCTTCCATTATACCCCAGCTCCTGCTAAGCTTTTATAGCCTTCCCTTTCTGATCCTAGTATCTACCTTTACTATTACCCAGATTTTTAGATTGCTGGGGTTTAGCTCAGTTGGCAGAATGCTACTCTGTGCTCTCTGAGGCCCTGGATTTGAGCCCCAGGACTGCAGAAAATGGGAGAAGGACCTTGCAACCCACTCCTGAAACAATCAGCTATTGAAAACTCTATGAATAACAGAGAAGCACTTACATAGTGCTTGGTGTGGCACAATGTCAGATAGTCTTTTGTTCTGTTGAACATAGGGTCACTATGAATTGGACCCTCCTTAACAGCACTAACAACTACAAGATTACTAGAGTATTCTAGAACTACAGTGGATGACCTAGACTACTCTAATTTATTACCTAGATTATGCTAGTTCCCACACCCCTCCCACCTTTCTGGCTGCTTCTCTACCTGCACTGCCCTCTTTTCTAATGCCTGTGATGGTCTTCTCTTTCACCTGCCTAGTGAATCCCTTATCATCTTTAAGGCCCAGCTTTGCTGCCCCTCGAAGTTACTTACTTTCTTCCCTAGGCCTCTGGGAACTGCTTGTCCCCTTCTGTTAAAACACTTAGCATACCAGGTAGGAATGATTTTTTTCCCCTAGTTTCCCCTAGCTTTTCTCCTCAACACCAGATGGAAGTTCCTAAAACATAGTCATCATGTTTTATTATTGATCAATATGTCCCTAGGACTAAGTTTGGAGCATGGTATAGACTAGATGCTTAGAGAAATTTCTTTGAACTGGGAGGATAGATGAAAGAATCAATAGTGCTTGCATTTCCCCTGGAATATGTTGAGCCTTTAACTATTAACACATATCTAGGTAATTGAATCTTTTTTTTTAAAGTTGGTCTGCTTCCTTTATTTGCCGAAGCCTTCTGAACATTTTACATTGGAGCTTTAATTTATCAAGCTACAAAAGCTACAAGTCCTGAAGAGTTACTCAGGACAAGGCTGGGCAGGTTCTAGTAACTGTTGGTGATCCGATTTGATGATGAGGGTTGGGCCCTAGACTGGTCAGAGCCTAGCACTATCTTTGCACTGATATCTCTGTGTGCTGAAGCTGTGGAGTCTGCTCAGAGTACCAAATGCACATTGCACCTGCTTACAGACCTCAAACCCACCAGCAGTTGCTTTTGGTTCAGCTATCAAGAATGTTCTTTTAAACCTGAACTCTGACCTGTAGCAATCTTTGTGGTAGCTTTCACCCACTGAGTGTGTATTGTGTGCTAGGTACAAAACATTTAAGGTAAGAAAACTAAAGATTGGGCTAGATCTTCCCAAACTTTACTGTGCATATGAATTGCCTTGAGATCTTGATAAAATGAAGATTCTGGTTGAGTTGGTCTGAGATGGAATCTGAGATTCTGCATTTCTAATGAGCTTTTACATGATGCTTCTGCTGCTGCCCCAGGGATCACACTTTGAATAGTAAGGACTTTGCTTCCAAATCAGAATCTGCATTGGCTAATGGTATAAACTCACCACTAGACAAGAAAAATAAGTTATTGTTTTCTATTACATGGAAGAGTGACTCTAGTTAAAAATATTATATAATTCAAAATATCTAGAAAAGAGGAATTTTGAATGTATTTTATTACAAAGACGAGATAAATGTTTGAGATAATGGATAATCTGAGAATTTCGGGTTAATCAATTCACAGTATATAAATTTACCAAAGGGGAAGGATCTGGCAGCCCACTTCCCAAACAATCAGCCATTGAAAACCTTATGAATATTGGAGATGCACTAACAGTACTACTAGGTATGACACAATATTCTGTAGTGTATTATCTGTTGTACATAGGGTCACTGTGAGTTGGACCTGACTTGGGGGCACCTAACAACAACAACGAGATGCACCAAACATTATCTGTTAATTAAAAAGAAAATTCTGGGATGGAAAAAGTGCTTTCCTGTCTTTTGTGTGTTGTTAGAACAGATTATCAAACCTGAAAGGGATAATGAGAATCCCCAAATTTGTAGTACACCAGATAGAAATAGAGGTGGCCTCAGTACCTCATTTTCAGCTGATATCTGAAGTAGGAGATGTCTTGCAGAACTGCATCCTTTAACATATGGGATCTGGCACTAATTCCATGTAGATGGTGTCAGAAATGAATTAACATGTTGGACACTCAGTTGGTATCTGGAGAAATGCAGAAATGGTGTTGAAAAAGACCCTGTGTATTTGGTGTTAGGGGAAATAGTCTCTTAGCTTATTATTCCATTTTTAAAATGCTTTACAATCTTAGGCATTTTTCCTAGGCAGGTGTTTATTGCAAGTAATTTTCAATTACAACTTTGGTAAAAAAAGAAATTCCAGAGCTAAGTTTATATATTAGTGGCAGAGCACTCACATGTGAGGTCCTGGGTTTGATACCCAGTACCACAGAGAGAGGAAGAAGAATGTGGAGGGAAAGCCACTTTTGAGATATGCTTACTACTACTGTTCACTATAAAGGACACAGTTCAGGAAGAGTTGAACAAATCAAGAAGCCAGAGCTTCCATGCCCTTTTGAGGCACACCACCATATCAGCCCCAGAAGCTCTCCCAACTCTGCTGTTTAGGGTTTCTTATGGAAGATTCATTATATAGGTATTGTTACCAAGAAACATAGGTCCAGGAATCTGGCAGCAAACCTCATTGTGTGTGTGTGTGTGTGTGTGTGTGTGTGTGTGTGTGTGTGTGTATGCGTGTGTGTGCACGCGTGTGTTCAGCATGTAAAAAAATGTATACTTGACACAGAAATTATACCAGAGAATACAAAATTTTGTTTATTATGAAAGATAGTACACCTTTAATGAATACTTACCGGGAAAACTAAGGCACTTGGAGAAGTTTAGATAAATCTGGAAAGGAACTTGGAGAAACCTCAATTCTATGGGTGAGTTGGTATAAGGATATTTCTATTTCACAGGGGAAGGTAAAGCCAGAGATAGCAGAAGAGGTAAGCTAGCTTTTTAAAAGGAAAAGTACCTTGGATAGACAGAGAAGATGGCAGGTCCAAGAGAAGGGGCAGCTCACATGCAGTCACCCTAAGAGGGAGGGGGAGGCACACACACACAGTCACCAAAGAATAGAAAGAAGTTTTAGAGCATGACCAGTGTGATGTCAGCATGCAGTGTGACTATGAGCCTTGAGTTTGGTCAAGCCCCGCCTGAAAAGCCCTTACTTGGTAACCTTTTGTGATTTAGGGTATATGGGGCCTAGGATCTTTGTTTTGTAAAATGACTCAAAGAACTTGTTGGCATATTTCAAAAGATTGAGCCCATAGGCGGATATCTTGGAATAGTCTGCTTTTGTTTAAACTCAGGCAGTTATTAATCTTGGATTTGCATAAGGGGTCCATTAGAATAACATCTCTTCCCCCGCCCACACCTCTCAATCTGCACTAGAATTAATTTGAAATGGATAAAAGATCTCAATATAAAACCAGAAACCTTAAAATTACTAGAAGAAAAGATAGGCAACACACTCCAACATATAGGCATTGGAAAGCATTTCCTTAATAAGACTCCACTTGCTCAGGAAATTGCAACAAGAATAACAAATGGGATTACATGAAATTAAAAAGCTGTAGAGCAAAGAAAATAGTCAACAGAGTTAAGGAAGAGCCTACTGAATGGGAGAAAATCTTCATGTTCTACACATCTAACAGAGGACTAATATCTAGAATTAACAAAAAACACAAGAAAGCAAACCCCAAGACTACAAATAACCCAATGCACAAGTGGGTAAAGGAATGGAACAGAGAGTTCTCAAATGAGAAATTTTGTAAGGCTAAGAAGCACATGAAAAAATGCTAGTATTCCTAGCCATTGGGGAAATGCAAGTCAAAACAACTCTAAGATTCCACCTAACTCCAGTAAGAATGGCCAAGATCAACAAAACAAATAACAAATGCTGGCAAGGTTATGGAGAAAAGGAACCCTTTTACACTGTTGATGCGACTATAAATTGATTCAACTACTTTGGAAATCAATATGGAGATACCTCAGAAAACTAAAAATAGAACTGCCATATGACCCAGCTATACCACTGCTAGGAATATACCCACAAGGAGAAGAGTCATCATACCATAGAGACACCTACATCTCCATATTCAATGCAGCACTTTTCACAATAGCAAGAATATGGAACCAACCAAGGTGCCCATCAACAGAAGAATGGATAAAAAAAAAAAACTATGGTACATATACACAATGGAATACTACTCAGCAATAAAAAAGTGAAATACTATCATTTGCAGCAAAATGGATGGAAGTGGAGAATATCATCTTAAGCAAAAGAACACAAGCTCAAAAAGAGAAATACAATATGTTCTCACTTATATGTGGGAGCTGAATTATATCTAAAGGAAGAAAAAATCCTATGCATAAATTGATATATAAAAAATGCACAATTAAACTTAGCAAAGAAGGGACAATATAAAGAGTAGAAAGAAGGAGGGAAGGAACTAGCAGAGGGAAAGAAAGATTGGGGAAGATGAGGTGGGGAAGAAGGTCAATGTGGAGGGATGAATGGAGAGAGGACAATCTCAATGTAAACAGCTCAACTTCATGAGTACATGGGAAATATAGGGGAATATAACCCAAATAAGCATTTTAATTTTACTACATATTAGTGATAAGGCTCCATAAACTTTGTGGGTTGATGAAAGTGTTGCCAGAAGTAATATAAAAGATGTATAATGGAAAAAGCCAATGCTGTATTACTCTGTTGCCCATCATCATTTACTAATAAAAGGGTGAAAAAAGAATAATGTTTCTCCAATGTCCTTGGAGATTTGTCTTACACAAACCTTCATTCATTGTGGCTGGATGTAGGAATCAGTCAGAATTCCCTTCTTCTTCCATCTTGCCCACTAATCACTAAGCTAACCCACCTAAGAGCATGATTGATTAAATTATTGGCCTTTTGTGATTGAACTTAATCCCCAGTTTTCCCCTCCTGGACAGTCAAGGGTAGGGCTGAATATCCAACTCCCTAATGAGCAGGCGCCATCCTAACAGTATATAGGGGCCTATGGAAAGTCATCTCATCAGCTAAACACCTGTCTGGTCTAAAACTTGTTGTTGTTGTTGGGAGCCGCTGAGTCATGTCAGACTCATAGTGCCCCTCATAGGGTTTTCAATGGCAGATTGTTTTGGGATTGCCTTGGGAGAGGATTGCCATGTCCTTCTCCCATTTTTGTGGTGCTGGGAATCGAACTCGGGACCTCAGAGACTGCAGAGTGGCGCTCTACCAATTGAGCTAAATCCCAGCCCCAAAACTTCTTGTTAGGAATAACAAAAGAAACTCCTATCAATCTTGTTGTTAGTACTGTGGAGTTGAGTCCAACTCATAGGGACCCTATGTACAACAGACTGACACACAACCTGACACTGTGCCATGCACTCAATCATTTTATGTGCAAGATCATTCTTGTAGCCACTGTGTCAATCCATCTAATTAAAGGTCTTCCTTTTTTTTTTCATTGATGCACCATTCTCCCCAAACATTGTGTCCTTCTCTAGGGATCCTATTAATCTTATCACTTATGGAATTCTTATAGTTTTAGGAGCTCTGTGCCTGGAAACTGCAAAAAAGGCCACATATGTATTTCTATTATACTGCATATGAAAAGGCTAATTTAAAGGTGCATCCTATTAATCCTGCTTTCTGCATGTTCCTTTGCTATTTAGAAAGTACTTTCTCACATTTTCCTTCTTTGCTCTCCACTAAATCCTCCTGGACATGTATAGAGTAGCATTAGGTTGTGGGTGTACTGATTGTACCCATAGTTCAGATAACTCAGTATGTTGCTATAAAGTGAACTTTCAGAAGTGCATGGCAAACAACTGAGCCTCATACTCACCCAATTCATAATAAGAAATGGCATGTGTTTAGAAAGAAAGAAGGATAGAGATAAAATAATTAAGTGTGAAGTCGGCTGGGATTTGCTGAGCCAAATCTTAAATGTTGGTCAGGATCCTTCATTTGTCTGGGCTGGGTCTGGGAGAGGAGGGGTAGGGTGAACCCAAAAAAGTCATGTCCCAGACTGAGAAGGGGAAAATTGGCAATGTTCTCTCTGAGAGTTCGTCCAGGGCTGTGATGAATGGATTGGGTCAAATGCCAAAAACATATTCTTACCTTTATCTAACAAATCTCAGTTCTGGCCATTGATTTTAAGGAAAAACTATATGTTGATGTTATTTACTACAGTTTTTTGGGGAAAAATGCAAAATTTGAAACAAATCTAATGTCCAGATTATTAAAGGATTGAATTATAATTAATTAATTAACTATATAGTAATTAATGAACTTTATAGCCAAAATATTAAGAATTTTGTACCAAAAATGATAAAAAGTATCAACATGGAAAATATGTATAACTGAGAACTAAGTGAAATAGCAGATTGTAAAAAATTGTGTTCTATGATTGAAATTCCCCCATGTGTCTGTCAGTTTTCTATACTCTGGGGGCTTGTGCGTTGCTCAGATGCAGAAAGCTATGCTCTAAGTATTACAAATACAAGCAGGATCACCCAGGTTTCAGGTGAGTTTCCAGACTAAGACTAGGGAGTAGGATCTGGCAGCCTACTCCTGAAACAATTAGCCATTGAAAACTCTGTGAATATCATAGAAACACTGTCAGATATAGTGCTAGAAAATAGCCCCCCAGGTTGGAAGGCACTCAAAAGAAGTTTGGGGAAAAGCTGCTGTCTCAAAGTAGAGTTGACCTTAATGATGAGAATGGATGAAAGCCCCAGGGACTTCCATTTGCTGATGTGGCATGACTCAAAATGAGAACGTACAATTGTAAGCATCCATTAATAATTGGAACATGGATTGTACATAGTAAGAACCTAAGAAAATTAGAAATTATGAAAAGGGGAATTGGAGCACAAACATTGACATTATAGGTATCAGTGAACTAAAATGGGCTTGTATGGGCCATTTTGAATCAGATAATCACATGGTCTACCATACCAGGAATAATAAAGAGAAACGCACTTGCATTCATCATCAAAAAAGACATCTCAATATCTTTCCTGAAGTATAATTCTGTCAGTGATTCAATAATATCCATATGCCTAAAATGAATACCAGTTAACATGACTACTATTCAAATTTACACACCCACCACTAAGGTCACAAATGAAGATGGGGAAGATTTTTAGCAGCTTGTGTAATCTGAAATAGACTGAACATGTAGTCAGGATGTACTGATAATTACAGGTGACTGGAATGCAAGAGTTGGAAACAAAGAAGAAGGCTAAGTAGTTGGAAAATGTGGTCTTGGTGACAGAAGGGGTGCTAGAGATTGCATGTTAGAATTTTGTCAGACCAATGACTTTGTTGTTGTTGTTAGGTGCCATCGAGTCGGTATCCGACTCATAGCAACCCTCATAGGGTTTTCAATGGCTGACTGTTTCGGGATTGACTTGGGGGTGGATTGCCAGGCCCTTCTCCCATTGTTGCGGTGCTGGGAATTGAACTCGGGTCCTCAGAGACTGCAGCGCAGCGCTCTACCAACTGAGCTAAATCCCAGCCCACCAATGACTTTATCATTGTAAATAAATATTTTTACCAACATAAACATGGACACATGGAATTCATCAGATGGAACAAACAGGAACCAAACTGACTATATTTGTGGAAAGAGATGATCAAAATGCTCAATATCAAAAGTCAGAACAAGAACAGGTGCTGGTTGTATATCAGACCATCAACTGCTTGTATTCAGGTTCAACTGAACCTGAAGAAAATTAGAACAAGTGTACAAGAACTAAGGTATGACTATGAGTATATCCCACCTGAGTACAGAGACTGCCTCAAGAGCAGGTTTGATGCATTAGGCACTAATGATAGAAGAGAAGATGAATTGGGGCATGACATCAAAGATATCATTCATGAGGAAAGCCAATGTTTATTAAAAATACAAGAAACAAAGAAAAAAACCAAGTTGCATGTCAAAAGAGACTTTGAAACTTTCCCTTGAACGTGCAGCAGCTAAAATAAAAGGAAGACATGATGAAGTTAAGGAACTGAACAGAAGATTTCAAAGAACAGCTTGAGAAGACAAAAACAAATATTATAATGACATACACATAGAGCTGGAGATAGGAAACCAAAAGGGAAGAACACACTCTGTTTTTCTCAAGCTTAAGGAACTGAAGAAAAAATTCAAGCCTCTAGTGGGAATACTGAATGATTCTACAGGGAAAATATTATATGATGCAGGAAACATCAAAAGAAGATGGAAGGAATACACAGAGTCATTATATCAAAAAGAACTTGTGGAAGATCAACCATTTCAAGAGGTTGTTTTTGATCAGGAACCAATGGTACAGAAGGATAAAGCAGAAACTGCCTTGAAAGATTTGGTGAAAAACAAGGCTCCAGGAATTGAATGAATACCAACTGAAATGTTTCAACAAACAGAAGTAGCACTGGAGGTGCTCACTTGTTTATGCCAATACATTTGGAAAACAGCTACCTGGCCAACTGGCTAAAAGAGATCCATATTTGTGCCATTTCCCAAGACAGGAGATCCAGCTGAATGTAGAAGCTATCAAATGATATCATTAATATCACAAGCAAGTAAAATTTTGTGAAAGATCATTAAAAAATGACCACAGCAGTATATCGACAGGGAACTGCCAGAAAATCAATCTGGATTCAAAAGAGGATGTGGAACTAGGGATGTCGTTGCTGATGTCAGATTGATATCAGCTGAAAGTAGAGAATACCAGGAAGATGTCTGTCTATGTTTTATTGACTATGCAAAGGCATTTGACTGTGTGGATCATAACAATTTAGGATAACATTGCAAAGAATGGGAATACCAGAGCACTCAATTGTATTCATGAGGAATCTTTACATGGACCAGGAGGCAGTTGTACAAATAGAAAAAGGAAACACTGATTGGTTTAAAGTTGCGAAAATTATGTATCAGGGCTATATCCTTTCACCATTCTTTTTCAAGTTCTATGCTGAGCAAATAATCCAAGAAGTTAGGCTTTATGACAAAGAATATGGCATCATGATCAGAGGAAGACTCATTAACAATCTGAATTATGCAGATGACACAACACTGCTTGCTAAAAGTGAAGAGGATTTGAAACATTTACTGATGAAAATCAAATAACACAGTCTTCAGTACGGATTGTGCATCTACATCAAGAAAATAAAAATCCTTACAACTAGGTCAGTACACAACTTCATGATAAATGGAGAAAAGATTGAGGTAGTCCAAGATTTTGCTTTACTTGGTTCTATAATCAACACCCATGGAAGCAGCAATCAAGAAATCAAAGATGCATTGCTTTGAGAAAAGTTTTTGCAAAAGACCTCTTTAAAGTATTGAAAAGTAAAGATGTCACATTGAAGACAAAGGTGCGCCGGACT
>VMDO01034655.1:0-16775 GCA_007922755.1 Pedetes capensis
AAAGTTTGTAGACACAAACCTATCTTTTTCTTTCCCTTTCTTCCTTTTCTTTTCTCTTTTCTTTTCTTGTTTCTTTTCTTTTTTCTTTTCTTTTCTTTCTTTCTTTCATTCATTCTTTCTTTCTTTTTCCTTCTTCCTTTGCCTGCCTTCCTTCCTTCCTTCTTTCCTTCCTTCCTTCCTTTCTTCTTTCCTTCCTTCCTTCTCTTCCTTCCTTCTTTCAACATTTATTGCAGATCAACCTACTTAGGAATAGGTCAAGGTCTTAGGAATACAATATTATACAAAACTGGCATGGTCATTTTCCCTTTATGGCTGTTCCAGTTTAGTTGTTTAACAAAAACAACTGTCTTTTGAGTTGGAACTTACTCCATAGTGACTCTATGTACAACAGACACAACACTACTCAACATTGTGCCATGTCCAGCACTATCGTCAGTGTTTCTCTGCTATTCATAAGGTTTTCAGTGGCTGATTGTTCTGGGGAGTGAGCTGCCAGTTTCCTCTCCCAAGCCTATAGCAACAGGTATTCCCAGGTGGTCTCCTCTCCAAGTAATAACCAGGTCCATCTCTGCTTTGCCTCGGAGATCTGATGGCATCAGACACCATGTGATACAGCTGCAGGTACCCAGTTTAGTAGGAATACCTATATTAGTAAAATAGCCATACAGTGTTTTGAAATAATAAACTGTAATAAATATTATGAGAATAGAAGTTCATAACTCTATCAGATGATATAACAAGGGAAACTGACCCAAACAGAAGATCTGAGAATATTTTCATAGAAAAGTGAAAATGAAGTTGAGCTGTAAAGAAAGGTTACGGGTTAACTAGATAAAGACAGAGAGGAAGAGCCCTCCAAGAACAGACATGCAAACCTGACAAAATCATGGCAGCAAACCATGTAATATATCATGAAATTTAGAAAGCCTGTATGACTGAAAACACAGAGAGTAAAAATATAGTGAAAACAAAGTATAAGTGAGAAAGGTAGTTGTCTCTGTGCAAGACTTTCTAGGATTTGCTTTGTGGGTTACATACCATCCTAAAATAAGTGAATATTCATTGAATAACATTACACAAAAGAGTAAAAGATGATGAGTATTCTATTACTAATCCAACATTGGCTACATAAATTAGGAAAGGATACCTTACAACTACCTGTTAAAAAGTTGTCAAAATAACCATATAAATGACCAAGACAATGTAAAGAAGGGAGACCACTAAAGTTGTTGAAAACACAACCAGGAGAATTATAAGCAGAAGCTCTGGCAAGTTGGAGAAGTTTTTTGTAAAAACAGCATTAACTGGACATTGTAGTGTATACCTGCAATACCAGTGAATCAGGAGGCCAAAGAAGGAGGATTGCAAGTTCATGGTTAGAGGAAGCCTGGGTAATTTAGTGAGACCTTGATTCAAAATGAAAAAAATAAAAAAGAGACTAGCAATACTTGCAAAATATACATGAGGCCTTGGGTTCAAGTAGGAAATACTGCAAAAAACAAAATAAAACAAAACAAAATACAATATCACATATTAGATAAGAGAGATGAGCAGGTGTGAGATTAGGCTCAGAGATGGTTAGAGCTTGTTATTATTTGAATAAGAAATGCCCTCCACTGGCTCATGTTTTGAATGTTTGATCTCTAGTTGGTTGTGCTATTTTGAGAGGTTGTGAAAACTTTGGGAAGTGGGGCCCACTTGAAGGAAGTAAGTTACTAGGGGAATGCCTTTGGATGTTATACAGGGTTCCCAGGGTCCTCTGTTCTTTCTCTCTGTTTCCCAGCTATGAGGAGATAAAGAAGCTTTTCTAGCACCTGCTCAGAACACCATGATATCCTGTTAAACCACATGGGGAAATGTGACCATAGACTATACCCTCTGAAACCATGAGTCAAAATAAATCTTTCCTACTTTAAGCTGTTTATCTCAGGTATTGATTTTTTCTTTTTCTTTTTTCTTTTTTTTTTTTCTGGTATTGGGGGTTGAACCCAGGGCCTCCAGCTTGCATGATTTGCAAGTGCTGGACCACTGAGCACCCTTGGCCCATTTTTTTTTTAATTTTTTTGAGACAGGGTCTTGCTAAATTACTCAGACTGTCTCTGGTCTTGAACTTGCAATCTTCCTGCTTCCTCCTCCCGAGTCCCTGGGATTGGATTATAGGCTTGCGCCACTGCACCCAGCTGGTATTAATATTTTTACAGTGATAAAAAACTAATACAAGAGGCTATTTATATGTTGTATGTATAAACTACAACTGATTTAGATTCAAACCCAGGATGGATTTAACATGTAATAATAAGAAAAAATTAACAAGGAAACGTCTTAGATCCAGTAAGGGAGGTAAAGAGAAGGGGTCAAGAATGACTCCCTAGTTTTTGGTTCATATAAGAGGATATGTCACTCTGACAAAAAATATTATAAGAAATTTGGTTTTAGGGAAGAAATAAATAGGAATATGATTTCAAGTCTTGACCTATTTAGTTTAATGAAATCAAAAACCCAGTGAAAGCCAATCATGGTGTGCACATCTGTAATCCCAAAATTTCCAGAAGGCTGAGGCAGAAGGATCAGGAGTTTGAGGCCAGAGGCTTCCTGTGCAACTTGGTGTAAACTTCTTTCAATAAAAAATGGTTAAGGGACTGGAGGTGTGGCTCAATGATAGAGCAATTGCCTAGCATACATGAGAGTCTGTGTTCAACCTCCCAGTACTGCAAGAAAATAAATAAATAAATAAATAAATAAATAAATAAAAATGAACAGTGAAAATATAATCCTGAATCTCAGGGGAGAAAGCTCAGCTGAAGATGAAATTGAAAATCTTTGACTTACGTGTGGAAATTATATTTTGAGGTTTGGAATAATGCCTGTGAGTGTTAAAAATAAACAGTTAAGTATATAGTACTCAGAAGTTGTTGAGAGGATAATTACTTGATGAATGTGACAGTGAATAATCAAAATAAATGAATGAGTGCCACAGAATCCAGGAGGAGAATGGATATAAGGAAGGAAGTTGTGGTCAACTCTATTAAATTCTACTGCTACGTCAAATGAAAGGGAAAGTACAAAAAAAAAAAAAGAGCTTATTTCCGTTATCTTTGCCAAGGAATGCTGTAATTGAAGTGAACAAATAAATCAATCTAGGTTGGAGTTGTCTAACAACTGTATAGGAGAAAGGGAGGCAGAAGTAAAGAATATTCTTGAAAAATGTGGTTGAGAGGCACAACGAGAAGAGACTTAAGAGAAAGTATAACAAGTGCCTTTATTTGCTTGCTTTTGGTTGACAGTGTTTGCTAATTTGTTCTTAATGTGAGATTTTCCAATACATTTAAAATAATACCAATTAATACCATTTTCAAATTTAGTGAATCTTGTGTTAAATTATTTATTATCAGACTATAATGCAGCTATCCCAGGATATCAGAAATTAAGGTGATCAAAGTGGGAAGGAAAATCAGACAGATCCCATTATATCTGGACTCTGAAAATTTATTAAACTTTTTCTAGGAAGAAGAGGAAAAGACTAAAAGTAAAGATTTTTAGGACAGTATTTGGAGAATAATGAGAAGACTGGTTAGTTGCTGTTTCTTGTTCTATACTTGGGCAATATAAAATTTGAAAAATAAAATAAGTTTTATTTGTTCAAAGTCATAAATTCCAAGCTAAAGATTCATGGAAGTGTAGGTAAAGATTGATATTGAAGCAGGAAAAACGGGGGTGAGGAAAGGATTCTTGTAGTTATGACATCTGCCTTAATCATCTTAACGGAACATCACAATTGTGGTGCAACTCTGTGATGCTAACTTGTTTAGAAGCTGCCAGATCTCACTTCACCTGATGATGCCACTTCTGGGATTCAGGTCAATAAGAACTGTGTGGCCCTCTGGCTGCTTCTTGTCCTTCTCCTGAGCTTGGGGTGCAGCCAAAATTACTTTAACAGCTCTCAGACATTTAAACCCTCATAAAAATTATCCTAGGCTGAGGCATACTTGTATTTAAATTTATCTTATAAAATTAATATAAAAATTTAATTTTGAAAATTTAAAGTATTGGTTTTTATTAAACCTGTTTCAAAAAGCTATATGTTTATGGAAAAATTAAAAACATTTAAATTATTTAAAAACCCATATATACGTACCATACAAGAAATAAGAGTTGAAAACATAACTCTACTTTTTAACCTAGGCAATTACACTTATAATAATTAGATAATAATAATTAACTTTTCCATTATCACATTTTTACAAGTATGAAATACATACTGGTATCTTTCCAATTACTGCCTTCCACATACTCTCAAAATAAGCAGTTGATATTTTGAAGCATTCTAACAGAATTTTCTGAAAATATAATGAACACTATAAAATATAATGGTCAAGAACACCAATTTTGCCATTAACAGACATTTTGTTTTTATCTTTTTTATTTGTATTCATACTAAATAGTCTTAGAAATGTAACTTTCCAGCTCAGTGCCTCAATTACAATACAGCTGCAGTTCATAAATGAATACAGCTTTGTTATGTGTCTGCTGTAAGAAGGAATTATCCTCTTGCTGAAGATATAAGGTCATTATCTTTGTTAAATTTGCATGAAAGAAATATTTCATATTAATTTTAATGTATTTGCACACTAGTTAAATACAATTTTTAAGCTAGATATTTGATATTTAAATCTAATGTTTTGAATTGGTTTACACATGCCACCTACCATTTTATTTGGGGGAATTTGTCATCTTCAAATTTTTTAAAAATAGTTATGGTCTATGAAAATTAGCCTTTTATCTCCTATATGCATTTCCACTGTTTACTTAGTGTTTTTGTAAAATATCTTATTACCTTATAATCACTCTGACATAAATATTTTATATATATAAAATGCCTATGATTTCTTCTCTTTTTTTTTTCCAGAGTGTGGGTGGGTGGTTTAAGCCAGGACCTCACACATGCTAGGCAAGGACTGTACCACTGTGCTGCCCCTGAATGTGCTCAGCCTCTTTAGTTTTTCACTTTGAGACAGTCTCCCTAAATTGCTCAAGCTATCCCTGCCCTTGAACTCACAATTCTCTTGCCTCAGTTTCCCAAATCACTGGGATTACACAGGTGTATGCAACAGCACTCCATTTACAATATAATTTCTTTAGTACAAAGCCCTTCCCTCTAACAAATCACATTAATAACCTAAGTTCATTTATTTCACCCATAGTTTCATTCATTTTTTATTTCACTCTCTGATCCATTTGAATGTTATCATTTGGTATTAGTCGATATCCAGTTTCATTAGTTTTCATTTTGATGAGCAAGTGATCTAGGAAGATTTTTTTGAAAACACACTAAAGATCAAAAAAATTTCTTTATTCATTAAATATTTAAATATGTGGCCATTTTTTACTATTTTTCCAAGTAGATCATATTCTAGTTATGATGTCTTTATATTTATTTTACTATTTGGCAAGCATCTTAATACTGTTTTCTTTGAGTGTTTAATATATATTCTTATTTGTTTATTTTGCAAAATGAACTTCAGAATCCTTATAATATTTGGAGTGAACACATCTGTGGTGAACTGGATTGACTTAGTCATAACTTATTAAATAACTCAAAAGTAATATTTCTTTTATAATGGATGTTATTATGTGACTATTTTTTTCCTTATGCTTTGTAGTTGATTAATCTTATACAATATGTGTTGTAATAGGAAGTATTATAGGGTGGTAGTAAAGAGTAAAATATAAATGAACCAGAATGCCTCAGTGCAATTCTTGGTTCTTTGGCTTTCTGTGTAGGCACAATTACATAATCTCTTAATCTAGGTTAACTCATCTGTGAAATGGAGGTAAGAATGCTGGATGTGTAACTCTAGCAGAGGATGTGCTTTCCATGTATGAGGCTCTAAGTTCAAGCCCCAGCACGAAAGGAAAAAGAAAAGAAAAAATAAGAAGAAAGAATAAGAGAAAAAGAAAAGAAAAAGGCTAGAATAGTAATAGTAACCACCTCATTCATGCCTCACTGAATTTTAGTATATGTTATATGAGTGTATGTTGTTTAAAAATAAGGTATACGTCTTCTATGATGCACTCAATAATTGTTGGAAAACATATAGCAAAAACTTTTTGTTTTATGTTTTCTTACTGACCTGCTTTATGATATATATGCTCTAAATTTTTCATTCAATATTATATTTAATGAGTATTTCTATCAGCTATATTGAAAACATGTTGTTTGAAAATAAATTTTACTCTTGATTACTAGGTAGTAATATTTCTCTAGAAATTATGTAGAATGCAATATATATAAATTTTAATAATGCTGTTTCAACTACAGTCCCTGTAGAAAAAGAAAAATAAAAGATGGTACACTCAAATTGACTATTTTGCAATGATTAACACAAGTTTATTTCCCCACATATGGATGAGGGAATAGAGAAGCAACAAGATACAGTGACTTACCAGTTTTTGTAAGAATGGGACCTGAGTCACAGAGAATAATGTTAAGAAATACAGTTGACCTACAGTGATCCTACATGGAGGGAACCAAGAAAAAATATACTCCAACTTAATTCTCCTCCTGCCTATAAAAGTTCTTCTGGTATTCACCTTTGGTAAACCTCAAAAGGAACCGCAGGGTAAAGGAAACTTTAATGTAAATCATTTGGGTTGTCCTCAAAGAACAAAAAACAGAGAATGTATCTGAAAGGGAAAAGGAATGATGTCCAGTTTAGGGACATTGTTGTCACATCTCTACTTTGTTTGCTGCTTCTACTCTTCCACATGTAAGAATGATATTAAGACAAAATTTCTCTATAGTCTAAAGGAGTCTTATTAACCTTTTACTAATGAATTATTTTGAATTAACCAGGAATAGATGTTAGTGCCTTGCTTTTATTCATTAACTTATGTCTTATGAGGAATAATGACAGATTCTCCCCTCTGCAAGAGGCCAATGTGAGTCAGAAGTTAATTCAGAGTTATTTCCTGCTTTCAAAGAGCTCACTGAAATTTGATGAGAGAGACCAAATAAGATAAGAAATTAAATCTATAAAGAAATGATTCCAAGAATGTGACCTGTTGAATATTGTTACCACATTAATTTAGGAAATCATTTAAATCTTGCTTATTGATTTTATTATGGAAAAATAGTCTCTATTAAAATGCAAAGCTTTTCTTATAAATATTTACATGTATCCCTCTGTACAAATCATATTTTATCATTTTTGATAGCTATAATATTGAATAAGTCTAACGGATTATATTATTCTGTAATATATTTTTACACACTTTAAATTAGTCCCTTTTTGAAAGGCAAAGTGATTTGTTAATGTCATCTAAATGATTCTTCATGTTGATTTTTCTTGTACTCATTACATACTTTGTCTTATTTAATTTTGTGATTTGTTCCTTTAGGCAAAGAGTTTCAGGACTATTATATAACTGCTGGAGTTATCTACTAAATTTTTTATCATGTGTAGTTATTAGGGGTGTTGTCTTAGGTGTTTTGAAATACCAGAAGAAGATTTTGTGTTCTGAGTCAATCCCTGAGGTTTACTGTTAATCATATAATATAATACAATCGTGAAGACAGTTTGATTAATTTTGTTGTGCTATTATCATACTTTCCTAGTTTTCATCAGTACTACAGGTTTCATATAATTTTTATATTGAAGTCCATATTTAATGAGAGTTTTTGACTATGATGTTGAAAAGAAAATCATTTATGTAGTACTGTAATGTTTCCTATTCTCTTTCCCATCCATGCAACCTCATTTTTCATAGTCATAATTTTGATTCAATAATGTTATGTCAATATTTTAAATTATGAATAAGAAAATCAGAAAAGAATAAAGAAAATATCTATCAATGGTAATCAGCTTTGTAAATAGCTCTATTCCATCTGCCATTGTTCTCCCTCCCTCTCTCCCTCTCTCTCTCTCTCTCTCTCTCTCTCTCTCTCTCTCTCCTTATTAGTATAAAGCACATTTTATTATGAATAATTTTTTAATGATTTAATTTCCAGTCAATTCAATTTATTATCCATCTTTAATAAAACACCACTCTAAGTTCAGAAAACTCTAATTTTCTGAAAATGTGGTTTGATTTTTTTGTTTCCTACTTCAATTACAGAATTTACAGCAATATAAACAATTGGATGTTTCAACATACAGTAGACAAATTACTGAAATCCATTAGTCAGTTTGTGACCCTCTTGAGCAAGACTTCTTTACTGCAAACCACTGTGAGATCTAATTTGAGACTTAGCATTTTTCTATTTGAATTGTACTACACATCCCCTTAGGTAATTCTATTTGTGCTCCTTACATAAATCAAGATAATTCTGTAATAGAGTGTATATTAGTTTCTTATGTGCTTCTTATTTGGAGGTTAATATTTCTAAAACTTTTTTTTAACCACAATGTAAACTGACAGTTTGTCCTGAGGGTTTCTTTCTTACAGCAGTAATGACTAGGGGATGGATTTTATTTTTGTAGCCTCAGAAATACATTTGTAAATTGATTAAATTGAAATGCATATCCCTTATAACTAGAAAAGGGCTAGGATTTAGCTCAGTTGGTAGAGCACTGCTCTGTCATCTCTGAGGTCCCAGGTTAGATTCTCAGTACTGCAAAAGTGGGAGAAAGACATGGCAATCCACTCCTGAAGCAATCCCAAAACAGTCATCCATTGAAAACCCTATGAGGGTTGCTATGAGTCAGACAGGACTTGAAAGCATCTAACAACAAATAAAACTATAACTAGAAAAGAAAAACAATCCCTAACAGACTGGCAAAATAGTTTTAGGCTTTTACTCATATGGATTAAGTAAAATATATAAATATTAGTTGATATCTTAAAAACAGTAAAATAAATTGTGATTCAATCTCAAAGGAGGCAGTAGCCTTCCACTAGATTAAGCAATCTATATTTTCATTTTTTTTCTTTCAAACTTAAAATGGAGACACTAGTATTTCTGCTAGTGAATGGACTAGCCCTGTATCTCATCTATCATTCTACAATGTGATAGATAAGCCCCCAAAGAGGTATTATTTAAGGCCATTCTTTTGCTCTGGACACAAATATTCCATATTTTCGTAAGTATTAGATCTTATTTCACAAAATACATGAGAATAGAAAAAATTAAGGAAGAATATATGTCATGTTTGAATATAAAGTCTCTCCCAGAGGTCATGTACTTTACTGTTCAGTTTTCAGCTGGTATATCTGTACATCTGTCCTGAGAGGTTATCAAACTTGTGCAGGTGGGATTCTCGGTTCGTGAAAATAGCTCCCTGAGGAACGGGCTTGGGTAGAAATAGCTCCCTATGGGCAGGCCTCTGGAAGTTTTTACCCTGGACCCACAGTCCTGGTGTCTCTCTGTTTCTGGTCCTTCATGCCATGGAGTAGTTTGTCACAGGCCCTGCCACTGCCACCACCATGCCTGCTCTGCTGCTATTATGGACTGATTCTATAACTGTGAGCTCCCAATAAACCTCTTCACCCATGAGTTTGTTTGAGTTAGGTTTTCTGTTACAGCCACAACAGCTGACTCTGACAGTATATCAGCTAAATCATATTTTCTGTGGCATGTGAGGTACATACAAATAATCAAGAAAACTGGACACAAGTATACAACAAAGAGAATAAAAAAAGGGTCTAGTTTCTAGAAGTAAACAAAGTTATTTAAATTGATGAAAATTTTGGAGTAAACTTGTTATCTCTAGCACAAAGGCAGCATTTCTAATTAGTTCATGTTGATTGTACAGTGTCATTCTGTGTGTCATTTTCATGCATACATGTATCATATTTTGTGTGAATCTGCCCTCCCTAAAAATTTCTCTTGCCTTCCTCACTCTTCCTCTCTCCTTCTGGTCCCCTTTCCTTTCTCTATTAGTCCCTCTTCTATTTTAGTCATAATTATTAGATTGTACATATTAGTGAAAACATATAATAACTTTATATATTTGGTTTCTTTACCTTGAAATGATGCTCCCCAATTCCACCAATATTCCTGCAAAAGACATGAGCTCATTCTTCATTATGACTGAATAATTGTCTATTGTGTAGATACACTAGACTTTACCCATTCATCTCTTGATGAGCTTCTCAGCTGATTTCTTTTGTATTGAGAATAATGTTATAATAAGCATGACCTTGCAGGTATCCCTATTATATGCTGACTTATTTTATTCAAACATATCCCTAAGAGTAGTATAGCTGGATTATATTGTAGTTCTGTTTTTAGTTTTTTAAGGAAATGTTATACTATTTTCCACAGTGGTTCTAATAAGTTACATGCCCACCAATATTGTATAAGGGTTATTTTTTCCAGGCATACTTACCAGCATTTGTTTTGTATTTTGGTGGTTTATTTGTTTAAATAATCATCATTCTTACAGCAATAAGATGGAATCACAATGTAATTTTGACTTATATTTCCCTAATGGATAACGATGTTGAGTATTTCTTCATATGTTTATTGGCCATTTGTACTTCTTCAACTGAGTCTATTCAGATCATTTGTACACTTGTTGATTGGATTACATGTTGTTTTGTTATTGATTTTTTGAGTTCTTTATATATTCTATTTATCAATCCTCAATCAAGACCCTGGGTTCAATTACTTGCACAATAAATAAAGCAAATCAAAACAAATAAGCAAAAACAACAATAACAGCAAAATTTTTGAATCTTTTCTCTGGTTGCATAGGTAACAAAGATATTCTCCCATTCTTTGGGCAGTCTCTTCAATCTGTTGATTGCTTCCTTAGCTGTGCTGAAGCTTTTCAATTTGCTGTAGTCCTAGTTATCAATTCTTGCTTTTGTTTCCTGAGTTCTTGGATTCTATTTAGGAGTCCTGTGCCAATATCTTGAATAGTTTCCTATACGTTTCCGATTAGTAATTTCAAAGTTTCAGTTCTCTTATTAAATCCTTTGATCCATTTTTACATGACTTTTGTGCAGGATGAGAGATAGGGATCTAGTTTCAATCTTATACATGGCAATATCCAGGTTTCCTAGCATTATTTCTTAAAGAGGTTGTCTTTTCTATAATGTGAGTTTTTGGAAACTTCGTTGACATTCAGATGTCTGTAGCTGATTAAGATTATTTCTGGGTCTTCTGTTCTATTCCATTGGTCTATATTTCTGTTTTTATGCCATCACCATTCTGTTTTTTACTATGACCTTGTAATATACTATGAAATTGGGTATTGTGATACCTCCAGCGCTTCTCTTTGATCATGATTGGGAGACCTACTATCATTAAATCGTCATATTACCAAAAGCAATCTGCAAATTCAATGCAATTCTCATTAAAATACTGATGACATTCTTCACAGAACTACCAAAACAATTCTAAAATTGATATGGAAGGATAACAACAACAAAAAAACTCAAATAATGAAAGTAATCAACATTTATTTTCAATTTAACTTTTGAACTTACAGCTTTGACAACCACATTTTCACAAAATGTTTGCTAAGTTTTGTTTTATGGGATTTAGAAAAAATTGAATAGGAATTGAATGTATTTTCTTGCTATTAAATAACTTGGAATTTTATTAACCAATGGCACTGCAGATCTTATTAACACATAATCAGAATGTTCAATCTATAAAATATTATTTTATTTTATCATTTAAATATTTTGAATATTTTGACTTCTGTCCTGTAAACAATAAAATTTGTCTTAATGCCATTGCTTCACACTGCATTATAATTTTTCAAGGACACATGAACTATTCAGGAAATGCATACAGCTCAATTGAAACTTTTACAGTAATACAAAATCTGAAGTTCTACATTGTCAAAGGCAACAATGTGTTATGGTCCTGGATAAAAGCACTTTTGAAACCAACAAAACACTAATAAGCATTAGAAAATATTTTGTTACTGGGTGTCAAATACGAAGAAATTTTACTATGACTTCAAATACGTTCTTAATATCAGTTGACTGATAAAGTCTCTGCAGTTGGCATTTATTGCCATGAACTATAGTGCTTCACTTTATCACTCAGACTAGATCACAATGTTCCAGCAGCTACAATCTGTTAACTCTCACCCAAATAGCCAAAATGCCCTTAAAGGAAGCATTACTCACCTCTGAAGGTTCTGAGGCAATTTCAGAGATTTCATAAGCCTTGATAAAACTCAGTAACAGCTATTGGATTGATATTATATTAATTGTGAAATGAAGAAAGAAAAATATTTCTTTCTTTTACACAAGAAACTGGGCCATGTATCCTACAATTATCTGTAAGAGTTGTATCTGTATTTCAGTAAAAATAAAGAATAGTCTATTCTATGGCTGTCGTTTAGCTCAGTTGATAGAATGCTGCTCCACCCTTTCTGAGGACTTGAATTCTATCCCTAGCACTGCCAAAACAGGAGAAGTATGTTGCAGTCCACTCCCAAAACAATCCCAAGACAATCACTATTGAAAATATTAGGAGAGTGACTGTATGCTGAACACGACTAAACTGCACATAACAACAAAGGCTATTCTATTGACCTTTCAAACCACCAAATTATGAAATTTTCATGACAAAAGTACACAATAATAACAGAAAGAATTGCACAATAAAATTTAGCATCCACTTCCTTCTCTCCAGTCTCTTCTGTCATTTTACAAAGAAAAAATATCAGTTGCATATACTGCATATGTTCAAAGATTTTTCTATGTTCATGAAAATGTACATGTATACATGTTTATTTTTACAAACATGGCATCTATTAAACATATTGCTTTGCAATTTGCTACTTTTAAGTGTATGCTGTTGTAAGGTGTCATCGAGTCAAGTCCAACTCATAGCAATCCTGTGTACAGCAGAAGGAAACACTCCCTGATTCTATGCCAGGAACACAATCTCTTTTAATGTTTAAACCCATTGTTGCAAACACTGTGTCAACCCATCTAGTGGAGGGTTTTCCTCTTTTTCATTGACCTGCCACTATCCCAAACATAACGTCTTTCTCCAGGGATTTGTCCCTTCTGACTACAGCTCCAAAATACATAAGACGCAGTGTAACCATCCTTTCTTCCAAGGAGCACTCTGGTTGCACTTCTTCTGGGACAGATCTGTTGGTTCTTTTGGCATTCCATGGTATATTCAATATTTGTCTCTAGCACCATAATTCAAAGGCATCGATTCTTCTTCTGTTTCTCTTGTTCAATGTGCAGCTTTCATAACCTTATGATACAACTGGAAATACCATGACATGAGTCAGGCGTACCATCGCCTTCAATGTGACATCTTTGCTTGTCAATACTTTAAAGAGATCTTTTGCCATAGCCTTTGCCAAAGCAATGCGTCTTTTGATTTCTTGATGGCTGCTTCCACAAGTGTTGATTATAGAACCAAGTAAAACAAAATTGTGGACAACCTCAATCTTCTCTCCACTTATTGTGAAGTTGCACTCTCACCCAGCTGTAAGGATTTTTTTGTTGATATTGAGCCATAATCCATGCTAAAGACTATGTTCTTTAAGAGCCCTAGCAGCTCTTGACCATAGCTCACCAACACACACACACACACACACACACACACACACACACACACACACACACACACGACTATGTTCTTTGATCTTCATCAGTAAATGTTTCAAATTTTCATTTTCAGCAAACGAAGTTGTGTCATCTGCATAATGAAGATTGTTAATGAGTCTTCCTCCAGTTCTGATGGTGTGTTCTTCTTCATAATGTTCAGCTTCTTGGATTATTTGTTCAGAATAGAAATTGAAGAGATACGGTGAAAGAATACAGCTCTCATGCACACCTTTCTCAACTTTAAAGAAAACAGTGTTTCCTTGTTCTGTTCAAACAATTGCCTCCTCATTCATGTACAGATTCCTCAAGATTACAATTAGGTGACCTGGTATTCCCATTCTTCACCATGTTATCAATAATTTTTTATGATCCACACAGTCAAATGCCTTTGCATACTCGATAAAACATAGATAGACACCTTTCTGGTATTCTCTGCTTTTGGCCAATAACCACTTGACATCGGAGTAATGTCCCTGGTTCTACAACCTCTTCTGAATCTAGATTGATTTTCGGCAGTTTCCTGTCTATATACTGCTGCAGTTGCTTTTGAGTGATCTTTAGCAACATTTTCCTCCATGTCATATTAACTTTATCATTCAATAGTTTCTACGTTCAGTTGAATCTCTTTTCTTGGGAATAGGCACAAACATGGGTCTCTTCCAGTCAATTGGCCAGGTAGCTGTTTTTTGGCATAAGCATGTTAGCACCTCCAGTGCTGCAACTGTTTGTTGAAACATCTCTAGTGGTAGTACATCAATTCTTAGAGACCAGGATTTTTCCAATCTATTCAAGACAGCTTCTACTTAGTCCTTGAATACCACTGCTTCATCATTATATGCAACAACTTGAAATTGTTTGTCATCCCCCAATTCTTTTTTGTATAAAGACTCTGTATTCCTTCCATCTTCTTTTGATATTTCCTGCATCATTTAATATTTTCCCTGTAGAATATTTCACTATTGCCACTTGAGGCTTGAATTTTTTCTTCAATTCCTCAAGCTTGAAAAAAGCAGAGCATGTTCTTCACTTTTAGTTTTCTGTCTCCAGCTCTTTGCACATGTCATTCAAATATTGATTGTGTCTTCTTAAGCTTCCTTTTGAAATCATTTGTTTAGTTCATTAACTTCATCAAGTCTTCATTTTGTTTTAACTGCTAGAAGTTCAAGGGGAAGTTTCAGAGTCTCTTTTGACATGTAATTTGATCTCTCTTTTTTTTTTTTTTTTTTTACTGTCTCTTGAATAACCTTTTGCTTTCCCCAGGAATGTTGTCTCTGATATCATGCCACAACTCATCTGTTCTATCATTTTAGTCTAATGCATTAAACATGTTCTTGAGGTGATCTCTGAGTTCAACTGGGATGTACTCAAAATCATACCTTGGCTCTCATATACTTGTTCTTTTCTTGTACTCAAATATATTATAGATTAAAAAAATTTACATCCTACATTTTGCAAAATGCCTTTCTACTTTTTTGAATTTAAAATTTAATTTTCCTTGGATTTAATATTACATATGGTTTGAAAGGGTGACTTGACTTTTATTTAGGAAGATAGTTAATAATTTCCACCTAAGAATTAAATATTATTTTAATATGCTCACTTCCAAAGTGTTTTGCTTCTGGTTATAAATTAATTCCAACATGTGTTTCATACCAAGGGATCAGTATATTTTATTACACATTTTTCCTTTTAGTAAATAACTTATTTCTTTGCATCTGGATTCCAGAGTCCTGGAAATGATTACTATTATTAAATAAAACCTCTGAAAATTATTAGTTATCTGCCATTCTGATTATTATTTGTTTTCATTGTTGTATTCATGGTAGGTGAAGAAGCAAAATGAGTACATGGGTGTGCATGTGTGAATATGTTTATAGATCTCTCTGCTTTTTCCTTTCTCCCTTTTGAACTCCTGTAGATTCTGGCAGTGTGAAGGGTTATGTCCCACTCAGACTTTTATCAGAAAGTTCTGCTTGCTATTTTCTTTGTAACACTGTAAATATCTCCTGGCTACAGTAGCACAGGTGACTTTTGATGAGCCAGTTCAAATATTCTCTGTGAAAACTGCAAAGTCCAATGTTAAAAGTTGGGCATTTGATTAGCTTGTCAGGAGTTGGGACTAAGCCATATTATAGTTTTGTCTGTGTATTTGTTGAACTGATATTGAATATTCAGAAATATATCTATTTACCTCGTGTCTATCTATAATAATTATCAGCAGGTATACCATGAATCCTGTTCTTTACTGTAAAAACAAATAAATTATGTTTATTTTATTAAAAGTCTTGTTACAATTTTCATGAGATCATGTAAATCAATTCTGACTTTTGTCTTTTCTACTGTAAATTATTATATATTTAAAGTTTTTGCCTGAAGACAATTTTTTTCTAATAGGATATTTAATTATTGTGGAACTTAACTGTTAATAAATGAAAGATATTTTTCAGATATCCAACAAATATTTGTTGAGTAACAAAATGTGAAAGATTCTGTGTTTAGAGATAGTGAATATTTATAGTTTAGAGCAATAAAACTCTATTAGCCTATATATGTATATATATATATATATACATATATACATATACATATATGTGTGTATATACACATATATGTATATATACATATATACATATATACATATGTATATATATAATTGGAAATAAATTATGTTATAATTGTGTAAATCATACTTAATCCTTATATTTTAGACAATGTTTGGTAGAAATACTTCTTTTGGTGCTCTTACTATCCCGACCAAACACTGCTGCATCCTGAGGTGTGGCCAATGCTTACTGAGAGAACATTTTATGAATTAGCATAATTATATATTCTGCTTCATAGTGTACCTGCACTGAATATTTATTATTTGTCTGAAACATTTAATTCTTTTGATAACCACATGGGGAAAAGGAAATAATTTTATTGCTATAGGAAACAGCTAATACATAATCAGCAACCAAGTTTAAAATCCAAATAATGAAAATTCAACCTATGTCAATTCTAAATGCTTGAGTAAAAGCAAATTCTCTATTATATATGATGGTCTTATAAATGAAAAGTTTACTGTTTAAAAGATACATTCTAATAAAAAAAGGAGAAGGATTGTAAGAAAATTTACATTGCATACAAGACTTTAAAACACCAGGTATCTTGAACTTTTTTCACAGAATGCAATTATTTTTACATTTTGTACAGCTTTATGTCACAATATATTCATGCATAAGACAAACAATGAAACT
>VMDO01034656.1:0-16772 GCA_007922755.1 Pedetes capensis
ACAGATTTTAGCTTTCCAAAAATGGAATTGATCTGGCCACCACACCTTTGCATAGTTGTGACATTCCTACATCATTGCTGGGACTTGCTAAGTGGATAAGTTGGCTGTAACAGTGCTTTTTAAAACCTGAGTGTGAATGTGCATCCCTGGGGATGTGTAAGCATGAACACTGATTCAGTAGAGTCTGGGGACCACACTTTGAGTAGCAAGCCAGGACTCTAACTGAGGTCTATCCCATTCTAATGCTTCTACTTTCAACCACTGTACAAACTTGCTCCCAAGAAATTCAATTTAGCTTGGCAAAAGACTCCAAAATATCTGTACCCTTTGACCTAATAACCTTCAGTAGGAATTTATATCCTAAGGAAATAGAAAAGAGATTAAAAATCTGTATGTACAGAAATGAACATAGCATTACTCAGAACAGCTATACAAAAAGTAATCACAGTCTAAACATCTAAAATCAGAGATTAATTTGTGAAAATTTCAATGCAAATGAATTTTACAAAATAAGATGTTTTAAAAAACTGATAATTGGCAAATTTTGAATAAAGTCTGTTGATTGGGTAGTAGTACTGTATCAATGGTCATTTCTTGATTTTTATAACTTTATCATGCTTATGCAAGAAAATGAAATTATTTTTAGACAACACACTGAAATACTTAGAGATACAAGGGCACAGTGCCTGCAAATGACTCTTAAACATTTCAGAAAAATAAACTACAGAGGCCAGGTGCCTTGGAGCACACCTGTAGTCCCAAAGACTCAAGAGGTAGGAGGATCTTTAGTTAGAGGCCAACAACAGCCTATACACTTAGTGAGATCCTGCTTCAAAATAAAAAACAAAAAACAAAAGTATTTGGGTGTGCAGCTCAGGATAGAGCACTTGCTTATTAGCATGCACAAGACCCTGGGTTCAATGTCCTAGTACTGAATTAATGAGTGAATAAACTACAAAGAGAAAGAATAATCTTAAAACACAGGAAATCTTAACTTTTGAAGAACCTAGGTGAAGAACATGAAGTTTATACAGGAATTGTCTGTGTTATTTTTTGAAACTATTTTATAAATATGCAATTACTTTATAATATAATGAAAACTTCAAAGTTATATTTATATCATAACTGCATTACTTTAGAAAAAACAGAAGGAAATACATCATATTTATAGTAGTTGCTATGGACTGAATGTTTGCATTCTCCAAAAATTCATACACTGAAAACCTAAATACCCAGTGTTGTTGGGATCCCCAGGGGGATAGAGAGTATCCCAAATATGGTTGCCCATAGGAGCCCATCTAGCCCACTCGGAGGACCAATCTTTATCCTCTGGGGCAAGTGACCCTTACCCTATATCCAGGTCATTTGCTCCCACTGAATCCTGTGGGGCAACATAGCAACAGGTCACCTTTGCCATACATCCTGGTATCTCACTCTTCCCCTCTCCCATCAAGTGGGCCAAGATGGCACCCAAGGTATGGTACCATCTAAAGTCCCCCTGGTGCCTGATTCGTCATTTCTGATCCAACCCTGTATCAGGCCATATAGACCCCAGAGCTCAGAGTTCAACAACCATTCTGAACACCATCCAAGAGAAGCTCACAGGGTCCTTGCGATTCCTTAAGGGGCCAAGGCCCATTTACTCATCTGCCTAGCCTAGCCTAGCCTTCAGCCTTCCTCCGACCTGCCTTCATCATACTTCAACCCACCTGCCACCTCTATCCGACCCCGACCTCTGCAACGCCAGATATCCTACACGGACCAATAGCTTCGGAGAGGCAAGACTCCAAGAGGCAAGCCTCCAAAAGTCAAGTGCAGGGCCTCCGAAGTGGCAAAGCCTGCAAGCCTGAAGAGCAATGACACCTGGGAGTCTCTGCCCCAGCAGAAGAGAGAGCAGCTGAGTGCTTCCCTTCTCCAACTCCCCTTTCCCCTCTCCCTAATCCTCCATTCCTTTCCCCTCCTTTGCGAATAAGCCTGTGTCCTTTTATCCTATGCATGACACTCTGTTCTTCAGCCACAGCCTTGCCACTGGGTGCAGTGTCGGGACACCCACCTCTTGCTTCCACCCACAACGCAGAGAGAGAGAAACTCCAGAAAGAACCTGACATAGTGTGATATTATTTCGAGGTGGGGCCTTTGGGAGGAAATTAGGTTTAAATGAGGTCATGAAGGGGGAGACGCATGATGGCATTAACGCCCTTATAAGAAGTAAAAGAGACCAGCACTGGCTCTCTGGCTCTCTCCGTACCCCACATCAGTACACAACAAGAAGGCAAAGCAGGAACAGAGCCCTAACCGGACACTAAATCCACTAGCACCTACATGTTGGACTTTCTAGACTCCAGAACTGTGAGAAATATGTCTGTTGTTTAAGCCATTTTGTCTATGGTATTTTGTTATAGCAGTCCAAACTGACTAGGATAGTGGTTGAAGGAGAGTTGTATCAATCTGAAGTGATTTGTTTTCATCTTCTTATGAACCAGCTATTTTTATGTAGTTAAATTACCTTTATACTGGAAAAATGCATTTGAAAACATATATGTGCCAGGCACTGTGGTGCACGATGATAATCCAAGTGACATAAGAGGCAGAGGCAGGAAGACCACAAGTTCAAAGCCAGAGGCAGCCTATGTAACTTCTCGAGTCCCTGTCTCAAGCTAAAAAAAAATTTTTTTTAATGGGCTGAGGGGGGCAGCTCAGTGGTAGAGTGCTTGCAAAGTATGTGTGAGGCCCTGGGTTCAACCCCCACCCCAGTGCCACAATAAACATATATGTAAAGTACGACAAAAACATTGTTAATTTTTTAAAACCATGCTTAGGAGTACAAATAGTTTTAATTTCATTATAATAAAGTTTTAATAGTAAATAAATATTCTTTTTAAAGAAACCACAGAGACTAATATCAGTAGAGGTACAAATGGCAGGGCCTTCAAATATACATGCTGTAATATTTGGAGGCATCCCAGAGGAAATAAAGTAGCCGTGGAGTTCTCTGAGCACTGAATGAAAGGCACAGTTCTCAGATGTGATGAGCTAAGAGAGGTCACAATAAGAGGCTGCACCAAAGAAAAAGAGAGTTAGATGAGAAATGAACCAACAAAGAAACAACTGTGAAATGTGAGAGAAAATAAAGACATCAGCATAAATGAAAAGCACAGCATGCCCATCAGTCTGCAGCATGAAACAATTTAATCAGGGTTGGGGATGTAGCATAAAGACCTGGGTTCCATCCCCAGCATGGCCCAAAAAATGTAAAATCGCCTGCAATCTCAGCAACTCAAGTGGCCGAGGCAGGAGGATTGCAAGTTCGAGACCAGAGAGGCTGCCCATCCAACTTAGCAAGATTCTGTCTCAAAACAAAAAATAAAAAATAAAAAGGGGGCTTAAGGTGTGGCTCACTGGTTGAGCATCTGCCTAACATACACGAGGCCCTGGGTTCAACCCCTAGCCCTGTAAAAAAACTTGAATTAGGTAATTGTTAGGTGCTGTCAAGTCCTGTCCAACTCATAGTTACCCTCATAGGGTTTTCAATGGCTGATTGTTTCAGAATCTCCTTGGGAATGGATTGCCACATCCTTTTCCCATTGAATTAGGTTATTAGGAGAGAATAAGAGCTTCTCTTATAGCAAATAGCTGAGAACAATGGTTGCTTCAGAAGAATACTACAAGTGCCCTTGTTGTTGTTGTTATTGTTAGGTGCTGTTGAGTCGGTATCCAACTCATAGCAACCCTCACAGGGTTTTCAATGGCTGACTGTTACGGGATTGCCTTGGGAGTCGAGTGCCAGACCCTTCTCCCATTTTTGCGGTGCTGGGAATTGAACTCGGGACCTCAGAGACCGCAGCGCAGTGCTCTACCAACTGAGCTAAATCCCAGCCCACAAGTGCCCTTAGAAACTAGAATATTGCCTGTGTGGTGGTGCGTGCCTTTAATCCCAGTGCTCAGAAGGCTGAAGCAGGAAGATCTCAAGTTTAGAGGACAACCTGGGCTACATAGACTCTGTTGGAAAGAGGAAGGAAGGAAGGAAGGAAGGAAGGAAGGAAGGAAGGCAGGCAGGCAGGCAGGCAGGCAGGCAGGCAGGCAGGCAGGCAGGCAGGCAGGCAGGCTGGCTGGCTCACAGGAGGAACCAATGTCAACTCTGATTTTAAAGGGAAACTGAGGCCAAGGAGTAAAAGTGCATAGTGAGTTACTTGCAGGACAATGACTTAATCCCGGGCCAGAACTCTTTCCACCAATCCCAGATGCTTTCTCCAAAGTACTATATCCTGGGAATGTTACTATTTTCACAAAAGAAATCTAAAGCCCTCAAACCATTGTATTCCAATGTGTGTTCACCACAAAAACATGGCAATACAATCTTAATTTCTCACCAGAGAATTCTTCTGAAAAAAAAATCCAACTTGTTCACCTACCTTGTGACAATCTGTCAAGTGCATATACAACATAGAACCAAGGTTAATGCAAATGTACTTTTGTGGGCCTCTTCATATTTGCAAATATGACAGATGCCCTAATACGTCACAGTAAGGGCACACATCCCAAAGCCTCTCTCCTTTACTTATGTTAGACAAGAGCCTTTGCCATGTTAGGAATCTTTTGGTTGCCTCAGTTTAAGAACTGTTCCTGAAAGCTTTCTTACAATTGCCCATGTGGGCTCTTTGTAGGCACTCTACAGAGGCTAGTAGAAAACAAGTATATGAACATGGTTCTTAAAAGCTTCATCATTCCCAATGTACTCTCTGTGAAGGGCAAGCTTAAAACATATCAGGAGTGTTCTGGTTACCTCTGATTCCAAACCATTCCTTTCTTTGTGTGTGCAGTACTAGGGAGATGAAACAAGCATGTGAGGCAAGTGCTTTACCACTGAGCTATGCTCCCAGCCCCCCCCCCCTTTTTTTTACCTTTTATTGGGTTCTCACAAAGTTGTACAGGCTGTCTCTGCCCTCAAACTCGGAATCCGCTTGCTTCAGCCTCCCAAATCCCACTGGGATTACAAGTGTGCACCACCTAGGCCAGCTCAGAATATGATTCTTAAAAGTTTCATCTTCCATGTGCTCTTTTATCAAATGGAAACTTGTGCTTCCTCGGTATTCTTAAGATTACTTCCATTTCCAAATTGTTCCACACATGTTTCTTACAATTGTGTATGTAGTCCCTTTATGGGTCCTACGCACAGAGGGGTGGAAACTGTGAACCAGACCATGATTCTTAAAAGCTTCACCATTCACTGAAGGACACTAACATATCCTCCAGTGCCTTTTAGTACAAATTGGCAGGAGATCTGAGCTCCTTGTAGAACTCTCTCTACCATTTAGTTATGTGACCTTGGGCTCCATTTCCTTCATCAGTAAAAGATGGGAGGAATTCAAAGGTTTCTCCAGTTCTAAGATTTTATGATGCTGGGAAACCTGAGTAAATACTGCTATCAATCAAAATTTGAACATTCCTATATTCTGGTGTATATTTCCTTACAAGAAAATTAGGAACTCTGCTCAGAGAACAGCTGCCCTTCATGGCCTAAGTTCAAAATCTAGGAATCTGAAGCTGTGAATTCTATTCCTAGCTCTATCTAGAAGCTCTGTGGGTGAGTGTGAAGTTCCAAAGCAAGAAACCATTCTATCCTGGACCAGTCGGTGAGTCAGGCTAACGTGCAAGGAACACTGACTTTTGCAAGGAATTTTGTCTGTTTTTTGTGGTACTGGGAGTTGAACTCAGGGCCTTGCGCTTGCATGGTCTGCAAGTGCTGGACCACTGAGCTGCACCCCCAGCCCATATTTTAAATTTTTGAGACAGGGTCTCGCTAAGTGATACAGACTGCCTCTGGTCTCAAACTTGCGATCCTTCTGCCTCCACCTCCCAAGCCTCTGGGATTACAGGCATGCACCACCGTGCCCAGCTTTTGCAAGGAATTTAAGTGAGAGAAAAGACACGTGGATTCTGGAGACAAAAGTTATTATCAATAATGAAATAACATGTTAACAGAGCAACCTGTGAAGGAATATATGTAGCCTGGGAATCAGTAGGTTTAGACCTAGTCTCAATGCTGCCAATCACCAGCTGTGTGGTCTTAGTGAGAACAAAAGCCTGGGAACAGGAAGGGGCCTAGCATTCTCTAAATACCTACTATGTGCCAGGCACATGTGTTAGGTGAAAATGACAAGGGAGGACTAGCCTCCCCAAGATCTCTTCCAGTTTAAATATCCAAATTTAATCTCCATCAGTATTTGAGGATTAAGGTGAAAAAGCAAGTGGATTTAATCATGCAAAACTTATTTGGAATATTAGTTTTATAACTCATTATAAAGAAAAATGAGTGAACATAGGGGGCACTGTTGGCTGAAATAAGAGCAACTAATTAGGTATGGGGAAACTACCAAGTGTGAAAGTGGAAAATGGGGAGCATATGTTGTAGTCACTATTAGAATAAACCTCATGCAAAATGTTTACTCAGCATCTATATTGTGTCAGGCATTCTGACAGTCATTAGGACTATAAAGACAAATAAGAGCTGGGCGTGTGTTGGGGATTTTTAAAATTATATTTCTCAACTAGGGGCCCTCATGACAGCCTGAGGGGCTGACCCCTAGTTGACCCTAGAGCTCATCTCACTCACTCAAACCAGCCCCTCCCATCGAGTGAGCAAAGATGGCCCCCAGCCAGCCTGACCTGCCCTAACCACCCTAAATTTGATTGGCTCTCCTCAGCATTTTCAGGTAATAACTGTCCCCACCTGGCAGGTATGTCAGTTTACCCGCTGTACCTGTCAGCTGTGTGCCCTGATGGGCTGAATCCCAACATGTGACCCCTCCAGGACCCTATATAAGCAGGGCCCCTGGACCCCCATTTTACCCACTGATCCTGACCTCTCTGACCGTCTCCTGAACTTCATCACCTGGACCAGCGCTCCCTACTCCAGCAAGACCTTCTAGCAAGCCGGGGAGATCAAGCCCAGGGGCCCCGAAGAGCCGAAGGCATCTAGCAAGCCACGAAGAGCCTCCCAACTCCTCCCATCCTTGGGAAGGAGGGAGGTAAAGAAAGCGAGCCTCGAGAGCCTAGAGAGTCAAGACCAACTTACCTCCAGGGAACACCAGCAGCTGTGGCTGTGCCTTTAAGGCTGAGCTGTACCAGCACTTAGCCTGCAGCATTCTATGCTGCAGGCCTAGAGCCAACACTTAAAGGGATAGAGCCTTGCTCTATAGGGGCTGCTTGCTCCTTGCTCTCCATCAGGGGAGCAACCAATAAATCTTACCTACCCTTTTTACCACCAGAAGGTCTCCCGAGGTCCTTCTTTCACAGCACCGGCCATTTGTTATGTTGAGGGTTTGGCCCTAATCTTAGCCGGGCTAGAGCTAAAACCCCAACAGGCATGGTGGTGCACACATGTTATCCTAGCAACTCAGGAGGCAGAGGCAGGAGGATCACAGGTTCGAGGCCAGAGGCAGCCTGCATAACTCAGCTAAACCCTGTCTCAATACAGAAGAGTAAAAAATGGGCTGGCGGTGGAGCTCAGTGATGGAGCACTTGCAAAGTATGCGTGAAGCCCTAGGTTTAACTCCCCAGTACCCAAAAAAAAAAAAAAAAGACAAATAAGAGAACAACCATTGTGGCATAGGAAAGGCTTCACAATAGAATGATAGATATGAGGCCTGAGGATGTAGCTCAAGATAGTGCACTTGCCTAGCATGCACACGGCCTGAGTTTGAACTTCCAACACCATAAAAAAAAAGGATGACAGATATTTGGCTGTGACTTTAAAATAAGGCAATGTCTACCCAGGTGAGAAAACAGGAATAAGTTCTAGACAGATGAAATAGCAGATAAATAGATAAGGAATCTGGAAAAAATTAGAAATATTCTCAGCCTCACATGGGGAATATGGGAAGAAGCAGCAGGAGCTAAAACTAGAGAAGTATTATAAATAGAAGACCAACCGGGATGAGTCTTGAATGCCACACAAAGAAGCTTGAAGTATCGACCTATGAAAACTTTTATGAACTAACAATCAAATCCTATTTTCATGGCAGGAAGAACCTTTAACACGGCAAATGTTGACAGAGTGTAGAACCACCTCTACCATATCCTCATATCCCTTAGACCACATATTCTCTTTTAGTGACTCATTATTTTTCAGGAAGTCCTTTGATGTTCCCTCAACCAGATTTCATCCACATGAAAACGTCCGTGGAGGGAGAAGAAACACAGAAATCCCTAGCATTGTTTCCTCTCACCTTATCTATCACTGCCAGCTCAAGGGTGCTCTTGAAAGAGAATCACAAAATTCCAATACATCATGTCTCTGTGTAGTACCGTATGTCCCAGAAATACTCCATTCTCACTGGTACCAGAAGCACATACATACATTCCTATTAATAAAGTATATATTTCAAATGTGGTTCACTAAACATGGTCACCATTGTCTGGCTGGTTGTGAGTATGCCTGTCTCTACCAGCCAGCTGCATGCTACTTATAGGCTGGCACTGTAGCTGCATTATCTCCCCCATCCCCTCAGTCTAACATGGGACCTCATGGTAACCACCAAAAAAATGTTAAATCCAATTGACAATCCAGAAGGTAAAACCCTCCTAAGCAGCTTAAACTTTAGAAAACTTCCCAATGTCTATTAATGTCATTCCTTTAAAAAAAAAAAACTTTTCCCTATTAAGAAGATTCAGTAGCTTTTTTGTTGTTGTGAGGTGTCGTTGAGTTGTGTCTGACTCATAGCGACCATCCCAGAGTTAGGATCTAGCTCTGTAGCCCAGGCTGTCCTCCAACTCACAATCCTCCCAGCTCAGCCTCCCAAGTGCTGTGATTATAGTCATGTGCCACCACACCTAGCTTGAGGTCATTATGACATATTAATTAACAAAAAATGGGCTGGAGGTCTATGTAGCTCAGTGGTAGAGAACTTGCCTGCCATGTGTGAGGCCCTGGATTTCATCCCCAGCACCACAACAAAGCACACACACATACACAAGAAATGGAAGTATATACAGAAATCCTCCACAAAACACATCATTACTTAATGAAAACAAGAGTATCAGCCTGAAAGCACTTTGGTCTCAGAGTCCATCAATTTGCTATATACACATCTCTTGTAAGCTTTAACCTCTATGTAAGGAAATAATATCACTGGGACTACAATGATAATATAAGTATTTACTGGCAGAAAGAAGACAATGAGGCCTGAATACTTCCCCTAGCTATGGAAAAACATTCACTTGTTAAAAAGAAATGCCAGGTCTAGGATGGAAGGCAACTTAAGCTTCATTGGGAGACTTTAGTGAAACTGGAGCTTAAATCCCTTTATAAAATTCTTCCAGTGTCAGAACTAGACAGGGCATTTAACAAATTTAGAAAGGAAAGAGCAGCACCAAGGGCAGGAGGAGCTTCTCGTTGCTTTGGGATAAAAAGAGAGAAGGCTGTCCATAAAGGGAACAGAAGGTTTCTACATGAGAAAAGTGTAGGGCCAGGTGCAAGTGGTGCACGCCTGTAATCCCAGTGACTCGGGAGGCAGAGCCAGGAGGATCACAAGTTTGAGACCTGAGGCAGTCTGCATAATTTAAGGAGGCTCTGTCTCAGAAAGTAAAAAAGATGGGTTGCAGGTACAGCTCAGTGGTACAGCACTTGCAAAGCATGCAAGTGCGAGGCCCTGGGTTTAATCTCCAGTACTGAAAAAAAAAGTGTATAAAAAAATCAGAAGTTGGGGGCGGTACACACCTGTAATCCCAGCACTCAGGAGACTGAGGAAAAAGGATCATGAGTTCCAGGCCAGCCTGTGCTATATAGCAAGACCCTGTTTCAAAAACAATAATAAAATAATTCCACAAAATTACTGAAAGTACATTATTTTAAAGAACCCATGTTTCTGATTCACTTATAGACATTTTGAATCCACAATTATTTAGACAAACTCAACTGGTCAATTTTAACAAAGCCGCAAAACAATGATCTTAGCCATCAGCAATATCTCTGGACAAGGCATTTTTAAGTGGCATTTGAAATACCTTGAAATTCTGACCAAACTTTCAGTCTGTACTCATTCCTGTTATTGCCTACTCTAGCCAAGCACTCTCTGCAGCATTATGAGCACATATTCCAGGGCTGGAATAGATAGCCAGACCGTGTCTGCACACACACCACTGCTGGGCCCAGGAGGGTGTGCATCAGTCACCAGCATCAGACTGGAGAATGTGAGTGAGTAGACTAATTTCCCTACAGATTATTCAGCTTGGATTTATTCAAGCTCTGCAGAATCCCATCATTTGTAGACACTGAACGTTTCTACATTTTGCATGGCTGTGACTAGGGAAGCTTCCTCTTCAAGTGCAGAGACAAAGGAAAATCTTTCCAGCTGCATCAGAAAACCTGTAAACTCCATCTAGAATCTGCAAGAAAATGAACTCACTTTAAGAATCCAATCAAGGAAACAGCATAAAACAGAGGCAAGGGTAGAATGCAGAAGTTCATAAACCATTTTAGCTGTCCAATGTGAAGGATTAATGTGTGCAATGGAATGTAGACCAATAAAACCTGAACATGGCCTGACATCTGATAACTTGAGTTTCTGGCTGATAAAACTGGCTTAACCTCTCCCTCTCCTTTTCACATTTGGTTGTAGGCTATCTAGGACAAGAAGAATGGCAAAGATGCTGTCAAATGAAATATTTTCCTATTTCAAGAATATAGAAGGCTGGAGGTATAGCTCAGTGGCAGAGCTCTTCCCTAATACATGTGAGGCCCTGGGTTTGATCCTCAGCACTACAAGAATAAGAAAACAAAGAAAAGAAAATCGAAAAGAAGTCCTATCTTACTTAGCTTTAAGGCCAAGGTAGAAGATTGATGTTATTCTTTCTGGATCATTCTAAAGTTCATGATTTATCTCACACAAGTTCATTATACAAAGAGATTCAAAACACAACAGTTGCTGGAGCTAATTTTAAACTGCATATGTTTCAAATAAAGACAACCCTCAATGTCAAGTTTGTTTACTATATTACCAGATAAAAATAGTCATGTATGATCATTAGTTTTATGTATTACCCTGATCTTGCCCAGATATTTGGTCAAAGATTATTCTGGATGTTTCTGTGAGGGTGAGTTTGGATAAGATTTACACTTAACATTAGTAGACTCTGAGTAAAGCAGTTTGCCCTCCGTAACATGGAGGGGTATCATCAAATCAGTTGAATAAGGACCTGAATAGGAAAAAAGGTTAAGATCATAACTCTCCCCCAGAGCAAAAGAGAATTCTCTGGCAGACTGCCTTTGGATGTCTTCCTGTTCTCCACCAGACGGGCTTTGGGCTCATAGAGCAATTCTTTCCTGAGTCTTTAGTCTGTCAGCCTCACCCATCAGATTTGGATCTTACCAAGTCTCCACAACTGCGTCAGCCAATTCCTTAAAATAAATCTCTTTCTATACATGTACATATCCTATTGGTTCTGTTTCTCAAAAGAAGGTAACTAATATACCAAGTTCTTGCCTCTAAATGCAGAGCTTTTAAGAATAGTCTCCACAACATGGATGAACCTTGAGGAATATGCTATGAAAAGATCATGTGTTGTATGATCCAGGTTATGGTTTGAATCTAAAGTGTCCCCCATAGGTCATATATTTGAATGTTTGGTCCCCAGCTGATGCCGTTTGTGGAGGTTATGGAACTTTGGGAGGTGGGACTCAGCTTTGCAGAAGGGGTCACTGAGGGCAGGGCTTTAGAGGATTTTATCCAGACACAGATCTCTGCTCTCTGCTTCCTGATCTCAAAGATGCAAGATTCTGGGCTACAGGCCCCACCATGCCTGCCCTGCTGCATCCCTTAAGCCTCTGTGAACTACAACCCTCTAACTGTTGGCCCCCAATGAATCTCTTCTCCAATAAGTTTGTTTAACTAATATAACCCATTTATATGCAATGTCCAGAATACACAAATCCAGAGACAGAAAGCTAGCAGGTAGGTACTAGTAGAGGTAGGAGCAGAAAGGGAATATCAGCTAATTGGTACAGGGCTTCTTTTGGGGTAGTGAAATGTTCTAAAATTGATCATGGTGATAGTTGTACAGTTCTGTGAATGTACTAAAAGGCACTGGATTTTACAATTTAAATGGATGAATTGTTTAGGATGTGAATTATATGTAAACAAATGTGTATATGCATATATATTAATCTATTCTCACAGCTACTTCTGGGTTTTCTACAACATTTTCCAACTCCCAACAAAGTGGATTTTATCTGTTTTTCTATTTGTATTAACACTTCTGTTGATTTTGTTTGGCTGTTTTTATTGAGATGGATATATGTGAAGGTCAAAAGAGGCAGAAGGAATTGGTTATTCCAAGAATACATACTATTCAGGGACCTAAGCAATAAGATTTGTTGTACAAGCATTAATTACAGTAGGAAATAGTTCAGGAGCCTGGCACTATGGTACATGCCTGTAATCCCAGGCTGAGGCAGGAAGATCACAGGTTCGAGGCCAGGGAGAGCCTGCACAACTTGCCAAGATACTGTCTTAAAATAAAAATTTGAAAAAAGGCTGGGAGTATAGCTCAGTGGTAGAGCACTTGCCTAAAATGCATGAGGCCCTGGATTCCATCCACAGCATCACAAAAAAAGAAACAAAAGCAAACTGTTGAGCTTATAAATTGTTGTACACAGGGACTATCTATGATAGGAGATCAGGTGTTCATTTCCCTGCATATCTTTAAAAATGGAGTTTATAATAATGGGAACAGTGAAGCTTGAACTTTGACTTTGTTGTTAGGTGTCGTTGAGTCACATCCAACTCATAGCAACCTTCATAGAGTTTTCAATGGCTGATTGTTTTGGGATTGCCTGGGGAGTGGATTGCCACATCCTTCTCCCATTTTTGCAATGCTGGGAATCGAACTCAAGACCTTAGAGACTGCAGAGCAGCACTCTACCAACTGAACTAAACACCAGCCCTTTGGCTGACTACAGGCAGAAAACTGAAACATGTTCTTAACAGGTCTATTTATTTTTTCCAAATTATATAAAGAGATCAAAATTTACTAAAGAATCAGATAGAATGACTTGGTAATTCCCAAGTGACTGGTATCTATAATACCAGTACGAAACTCTGTGACTATGGTCCTTGTAGTATTCTCACTTTATCAAATGTCTACTTCTGTGTTAGATGCTTTTATATCCACATTCTTATTTATGACTTCATGCCATCAAAATATGAGTCCTTAGCCAACTTACTTGCTGTTTACCTATTTTGTGGTTTATTTTGTGGAACTACATTTCTCAGCCTGACATTTTAGCATGCCTTTAATCACAGCACATGAGTGGCTGAGGCAGGAGGACAGGAAGTTGATGAGTTTAAGGCCAGCCTGGGCTACATAGTGGAACTTTTTCAACCAAAAAAAAAAAAATGAGAGAGAGAGAGAAAATTATATTTTTCAGAGAAAGTAAGGCTCAGAGAGACTGAGTTAACTTGTCCCAAATCACACAACTATCAAGTAGTGAAAATGTGATTCAAATCTAAGAAAACCAGTGCTAAAAGGCTCCCATGCTGCTGTCTGGTTACCAGTTAACATCCATCTTCTTGTCCTAATCTCTCAAATCAGTAGCCCCAATCTGCAGAGTGGACAAAATTTTCTCATTTGGAAGATCCAATATGGTCAGGGATTCCCTTTTCAACCTAAGGCTTTATTTTTTAAATATATATCTGCTTTTAAAAAAACATTTCATTTACATCTACCCTTTCTCTTCAACAATGGTTATCTCCCTTTTAGTATGACAGCCATTTTTAATGCCCCCCTCAAATTTTTGGACCCCCTCGTATGATTGTAGTTCTAATTTTTAACATCTACCAAGCAAGAAAATTCAAGTGCATTGTTTTTTTATTACTTTCACACATCTAAAAAATAGTGTTCATGCTATTATTCTGCAAAAAAAAAGTTTGGGGTACATATGCATCTGTAGACTTGTTTTGTTCTGGTTGGTTGCTAGGGATAGAACTGAAGGCTTATGCATGCTAGGCAAATATTCTACCACTGAGCCACATCCCCAGCCCTAAATTTGTAGATCTTTTATAATCCTTTATAATAACTGCAAGCCTCCAGGGGTCCTGTTTTTATGAAGCAGGGAAGTTAGAAGAGGAAGTGGGTGGCGTTCTATTTTTGTAAGGAAGCACAAGAGCTCATAGAAGGAAAATCTAACAGGTGACTGGAAAGGAAATTTCCCTGCAGCATGAGCCTCCTGGAACAGTTTATAGACATACCCAAGAAATAGAACATCTGCAATGTCCCACATGCACTAGTAATGTCGAATCACAGGCTAAGAATAATCAAGGCAAGCTAGGTGTGGTGGCACATGCCTGTAACCCCAGCAACTGGGAGGCTAAAGCAGGAAGATTGAAACTTTGAGGCCCTCCTGGGCTATATAGTGAGTTCCAAGCCAGTCTGGGCTACTTGGCAAGACTCTGTCCAAAAAATCATTATCATCATCATCATCATCATCATCATCACCATCAACACAAGCATAATAGCCAGACTACATAACTTCAAATCTGCTCTCTGAAACGAAATATCTATATGGCTTTAGGTAAGTTAACTTAAGTGCTCTTTTCCTCAGCTTCTTCCTCTAAAATGAGCATCTTAACAGCACCAATTTATAGGTTTTCTTGTGCAAATTAAAGGAATTAATATGTATAAAGAGATTAAAATAGTGCCTGTAAATACATATACAGTTAAATACAGTTAAGTGCCTGTAATTTACAAACCAGTTAGGGAACACTAGATAAATCAGCTCAACTCTTTTAAGTGGCTTGAGCTGTAAAAAGACAGTATGAGAGGCATTACAAGAAAGGAAAATTACATACCAGTATCTCCCATGAATATAACCACAAAACTCATCAATAAAATATGAGCAACTGAATCCCAGAAAGTGTGTGTGTGTGTGTGTGTGTGTGTGTGTGTGTGTGTGTGTGTGTGTGATAACCAGATGGGATTTAGTCCAGGTATTCAGAGCTGGTTTAACATTAAAAATATCACCAGTCTAAAAAAGAAAGCATATGATCACATTACCAGCTGCAGATAAAGAATGTGACAAAATATGATACCTATTCATGATAAAAACTCACAGTAAACAAGAAGCAAAGGTGAGCTCCCTAATTTAATAAAGAACAACTACAGAAAGCCTACAGCTAACATCAGACTTAATGATCAGAAACTAGATGTTTGCCCACTAGCCCTGGGAACTAGGCACATATGTCCCCTCTCACTACTACTTTTCACTTGGAATTCCTAGATAATACAATAAGACAAGTAAAGGAAAGAAAATCTATACAGACTAGAAAGACAGAAAGAAAACTCTCTTTGTCCACAGGTAGCATCACTGTCTATATAGAAAATCCTGACAAATCAATTAAAATTTTCTACAACTAAAGTGATTTTAGCAAGGTTGCAGAACCCATAGTTAATACACAAAAGCCAATTATTTCCTTATATATCAGTAGTAAGCAACTGGAGTTTGAAATTAGAAACACAGTATCATGTACATTGGCACCAAAATAATGAACTATTATATGTAAATCTCATAACCTAAGTATAAGATCTATGAAGAAAACCACAAAACCCTGATGAAAGAAGCAAAGACCTATATAAATGGAGAATTTTTATATGTGCATACACAGGAAGATTCAATATTGTCACAATATCAGTTCTTCCCAACTTGATCTATATATTCAATGCCTTTCCAGTAATATGTCAGCAGATTATTTTGTGGATATCAATAAACTATTTCAATAGTTTATAAGAAAAGACAAAAGACCCCAAATAGTCAATATAGTATTAAAGGAGAAGAACAAAGTCAGGGTTGGGGTGTAGTTCAGTGGTACAGCACTTGCCTACCATGCATAAGGTTTCCATCCCCAGCTCCACATACACAAAAAAAGACCAAGTCAGAGGACTGACATTACCTGACTTCAAGACTTACTATAACACTATAGTAATCAAGACAAAGTGGTGTTAGTGAAAATTAGACAAACAGATCAATAAAACAGAGAACCCAGGTATAGACAGACACAAATATAGTGAACTAATCCTTGACAAAGAACAAGGGAAATCCACTAGAAGAAAGGATGATCCCTTCAACAAATAATGCTGGAGCAATTGGACATCTATATGCAACAAAATTCTAGATACAGACTTTATGTTGTTGTTGTTGTTGTTGTTGTTGTTGTTGTTAGGTGCCAAGGACTCAGGTCTATCTCACAGCGACCCCATGTACAACAGAGGAAACAATACCTGACACTGTGCCATTCCTGGCACTATTGTCCATGCTTCTCTGCTATTCATAGGGTTTTCAATAGCTGATTGTTTTTTGGGAAAGGGTTGCCAGGTCCTTCTCCCAAGCCTACAGCACCTGGTGTTCCCAGGCGGTCTCCCATCCAAGTACTAACCAGGCCCGATCCTGCTTAGCTTCTGAGATTTGACGGGATCGAATGCCAGAGTATATGGCTGCAGGCACATACTTTAAACTTTTCTTAAAAATTAACTCAAAATGGATCATAGACCTAAATGCAAAACATAAAAATATAAATCCATTTGAAAATTACACAGAAGAAAATATAGGTAACTTTGGGATTGGTAACTTTTGAGACAAAATATCAAAAGCATAACTCATGGAACAAAAAGTGGATGCATGAAATTTTATTAAAATTTAAAACTTCCACTTTGCAGAAGCCACTATTAACATAATGAAAAGACAAGGTATATAGTCTGAGAGAAAACCTTCACAAATCATA